>JAYESA010000005.1:107508981-107688981 GCA_036927795.1 Iris macrosiphon
TCTGAATTTAAGAGAAGTTGAAAAACCTTTTAGATAAGACAAATTTCAAGCTTTTAAAAGTTTTTTTGTGAGTTATTGGAGTCATAATTAACCGTAAGGAATTAGTAATGTTAGAATTGAGGGATAAGCAATGAGGACGTAGAAGACATCGACTTTATGGTTTCATGGTGACTATAATTGACACATAAGCAAATTTTAAGTTCAACATATATATTGTGTTTAAGAGATTCTCATAAATTTAGAACTATCAATTGCCTCAGTTTTGATACAAGAAATGGGAGTACTGATGGAAAAATACATCTTGAGGTCTGTAATGTTGTCCGATGGCTAGAGAGAGTGCTTCGTAACGAGCTTATGGACCTCAGAAATTCTTGTATCTTAAAATTCAATAACTAATAATGAATGATCCACAAGCAGAAATGGTTATTATTTCTAAAACACAATACTTAGAGGTCACAAAGACCCTAGCCATAGGACGATATGAAGTTGGACAAAAGACAATGGAGATGAGAAATCGATGATATAAAGAATATGGCCTAGAATAAGATGCATTAGCGGAATATGCGAGTTGTCCAGACATACTGATCGATTTTGCCCAAGTTAGAATTATTCACTTGGCTTACTAGAGCTTGATGGAATATTCTAAATACTTCAAGATGCTAGTACAATAAGAGCATGTGAGGTTATGTATCTTAAACGGAAATTGCTATCAGTATAATTTGGTTCAAAAATATTAAACCTAGAAAGGAAATAGGTGATCTCCAGATATATAGGAATATTGAAGGATGCAATCAACTAGAAGGATTATACACAAATTCTGAGGATGTTAGAATTATACATGTTCGATGGTGAGACTAATTAAGTTTTCATGATTTGCCACCATAGCTCTGGGACTTTGCTACTTTCCATTAGAGTTAACTATGTTAAATAGACCCTATAAATAAACTACTATGTATGATTATTTGTGTGATTTTGATGCTTGGGTAACTAATTCTACTACAAGAAATATCCCATAAGACAGCAAAAATTTCAGCAACACAATATTTTTTGTTACTAATAAATATTTTCTATAACACATATTGTTGTCGTTGCTAAAAAAATATTTTGGCAACAAAAATTGTAGTCGTTGCCAAATTTCATTGCCAAAGTCTAGAAAGTAAATAGGCAACGCCAGCGTCGTTGCTACAATATCTATATTTTTGTATGCTAAGATTAGTAATAAATTAATTTTTTGCTAATCATTTTTATCTATAGCAATGAAATATACCATTGCCAATTGGGAAAAAAATATTAGTACCAATTTTGTTGTCGGTTTTGGTTTTGGAGGCAAACTAAATTATTTCCCTAAAAAATAAAATTTTGGAGACTAATACTGAGAATAAAATTTTTAATTTTCCAATACAAACGATACCTAATTTATTGGTACCAATTTTGTTGCCGGTTTTGGGTTTGGAGGCAAACAAAATTATTTTTCCTCAAAAATAAAATTTTGGCGACTAAAGTTAAAATTCTAAATTTTCCAATACAACCTCTCTCTCTCTCTCTCTCTCTCTCTCTCTCTTTCTCTACACGAGCTCTCTCCAAAGTCTCTCTGTCGACAGCATATTCACGGCCTCACCTCTCCACTTTTTCTGTCGACAACATACTCTCTCTCTCTCTCTCTCTCTCTCTCTCTCTCACTCTGCTGATGCCCCCTACAAGAGTCGACACTCGCTCCAGATTATCTTCGGCCTCTCTAGAGTCGATCGACGACATCTCCAACGCCTTTGGTTATCTTCTCTTCAGGTTGGACTTCCCCATCTCTCTTAATAGAATCAAAATAAATCTAGAGGTTTTCCTCCTGTCCTTGTTTTGCTCCTATGGTTTAATTTTTATGCAACATCTTTTTGATTGGACAATAATTGTGTAAGAGAAATCTAGGATTTTTTTCTACTCTAAAGTATATGACAACTGTGCACAAACACGAATTCGATACGACACATTTCGGACACATGACAGTTGGCGCTTATTTTGGTGTGTCATAGTGTATTTCGGAGTGTTTGTGGTATGTACTATACATGAATCAGACACAACACAGACACAACACGACTATATATTTGGTATATAAATATCTCGAACAATATATTTGACACAACACAGACATAGTACTGACACAACACATTTACCAAACTGTTTTATGCTGAAATTATTGTAATTCTTTTATTATCAGTAGAATTATTGTTATTTTTATAACCACCACTTTCGACTATTAGGGGTATTTTTGTCAATTTACCTTTTTATGATAATCATATAGTTATATTAAATTTGTGGTTGGTTTAGAATCAATTATTTTTTATTTGTCATGGATAGAATATTCTATTTTTAGTTAGCTAGATGCCATCCATAACTAATTAGATATCCTCCATAAGAAATAGATTCCATAAGTGTCCAACTCTCTCCATTTCATTTAAATTATAGTAGAATGGCAAACATGTATATATCACCAACTCCACCCTCACTATAAGTGTCCAACTCTTTCTATTTTATTTTATTTTATTTTATTTCCTTCTCCAAACTTCTTCTTCCTCCTTAAGTCTTCTTCTTCCCCAAGCCACTCCATTACCAAACCCAATTTTTACCTCCAACCACTCAAATCAACCCAAATTCATCATCATTTCCTTCTCCATGGAGAACTAGAGTCTTGGAGCGCAAGAAAAGCTTGGAGAGGAGCCTAAGCTAGGAGGATCGTGTCCAATCCATCCTCATTATGTCCAATTTTGTGAAGATTCATTGGGACACAACTCTCAATCGGTAAAATTTCTTTTCCTACAAATTTCCATGTTAGAAATCAAAATTGAACCAATAAGAACCCTCTCGTAGGTGGAAATGACTTCCTAATAGTAGATCTAGGTGATAGAGGTCTCAAATTTATAAGATCTAGGCTTTTGTGTGGTAGAATTGTATTTTGTATAGTTTATTTGGTAGAATTATGAATTTGTGTCCACCAAGTGTTTGATACATATTCCCAAAGAGAATTTTGTGTCCAAATTGAGTTGTGTTTGTGTCCTTGTATACATAGGTTCATACAATAATACTTCATTATATGCATGGTTAGAATTGGTGATTCTTATGTAATTGTGTTCACATGTGTCAATTAGGTGTATACATGTGTTTTTTTTCTAAAACAGCCCAAATTTGTTATAGTATTCAAGCTCGTTTTTAGCAGCCATAGCAACTTAAAAATGCCATAACTACTAACTCAAGACTCCAATTAATCTTCCTTTTTTTTAACAGAACAATATCGAAGCCAAATTCGATCAAGAAATTTCTGTAAAATTGTTTGACATCAGATGTCCAAAAAATGAACGCATTTCGGTATTTTTCCAATTATGGGAGCTTTCAGACACGAACATACAATCATTTTAAAGTTTTAAAAAGCTGATACGAAGGGATACAACGTACTTTAACCCCAAAATTTATTGAATTGGTATAATAGGTGTAGTATTATTTACAAGTAGGAAACTGACTATACAACATAGATTTTTATGGGTATCCATAAAAATATGGATATGGATATGGACATAGTTATGTCACCAATAGACTAAAGATATAATGTAGATATAGATTAGAATAAAATCCAAGTTATAGGATATTTATTTATTCATGCACATATTGATGTTGACTATTCATAGTATAGGTTACTTGGGCTCCGATACAGGTTCTGACACTGTACCACCGGCTCAGGACCAAAGGCGAGTAAATTCACTGATAGTTTTCTTACTTGATAGCTTCTATGATACATATTTATAGTATTGTTTTACTTTATTCTAGAGATGCTGGATACACAGATTGGGATTATATGAATTCATTGTCATGAGATACGTAATTTTAGGTCTATTGATATTCTGGACTATTGATTTATTGGACTAATGTAATCATAACTAGAATAATGTATTTACTGGACTATTGATATTCTCTAGACTATTGCAATTATTCGTGTTGGGATCTGGATCTATGAGTACAAGCTGGGCAAAAAAATACCTAGGAGACGTGTGAACTACCCTTTCTATACTATGGTCTTACGGGAATAATAGCAGCCACACACAATACTTGTGGTTTGCTGTCACTACCACATTTTAGGAAAAAGGGTATTTTAGTAATTTCCTATTTAAATAAATATTGTGCATGGTAAATAATTTTTGTTGTATTATTTAATTATTGTTGGATGTTATTTAATTATTTTGGACTTATTTTAGTAGACCCAACTAGTGTAGTTTGGACCCATGGACCAACATAAATTAAATAGTTAGATTTGGCACATTTAGAAAGCTCATAGTTAAGGAGATAGATTAAATTAATTAAATGATTAGACTAGAAGCTTTCTTCCTTAATTATTTCTTCATGAGAGGCCCCAAGGGGTACATTGGACATTTTACAATTGCTTGGGGAAGGGGGCATGGCCGGCCTATATTAGAGGGTGGGAAATTTCTCTCTCCTCTCATTCTCATTCCAAATCTAGATCTAGAATTTTCCACTCCCAAATTTCCTCCATTCCCATTCCAATTCTCCACCAAATTCATTCCAAATTCTTCCCAATTCACCATTAGAAAGTTGAGAAGCAAGGATCTAGAAGGAGGAAGCAAGGATCTACAAAGAGGAGCAAGGATCTACAATTTGGAAGCAAGTTCATCTCAATTGGAGGTTTCATTGGGAATTCATCTCCCAATAGGTATAATTCAGTTTTTTCCATTAAAATAGGACTTTGTTTTGTGTTCATAGGAGACCCATGGAGAAAGTTATGGTGCTTTTTGTGTCAATTTTGTTGGAATTCCGAATTTACATTTAGTTGTGTGTGTCAATTGATCCTATAGATCAATTGGGCATATGTTTTTGTGTTTGGGGCTAGTGTCGTATCCATAATTTGGTACATGTGGTTCGTATCCCAACTATTTGGTGATACGTGTCATTTTGGGGGTTTTCCCTCCGACACGGGACTTTGAACATGTCGTATTTTGACACGGACACATAGATCTACTTTTGACACTTTGATTTATTCATAAATATTATTTGTGACTTGCTTGTGTCCTTCGAGGTGCAATTGGTTGTGTGTTGGACTCGTATCACATACGTATCCTAGATCTAGTGGGATACGGTGTGAAACTTTCCAATTTGGTGTGTTTATGTGTAGATCTAATTATTTATGCTTTAAAATTTTTATTTATAATTAGTAAATATATATAGATATTATATATTTATTTTAGTGTATTTATTATGGTATTTATTGTAGCATAGATCTATATATTTCTATGTGTTCTAATGTGGTGTATAAATATATGTATGTAGCTTTCTTGCATGCAATTATATATGTACTTATGTTAATAAAATAATTTATACATAAATATTTTATAAAATATATTTATGTGTTTAAATGTGTAATTATATTATTTATAATTATTATATAATTATTTGTATATTAATGAATATATTTTTATGTGTGCTTCTAACCATGTAAAATACATACATTAATATATGCATGTGTTATGTAACTATTGATATTTAATTATGTAAGTTTATATGTATATATATATATATATATATATAAGTATATAGTTATTAAATTACTTTATATATATATATATGTATTTTGATTTATATATCTTATATATATATGTGCTTTTGTGAGGTATAATACTAGTAGTAATATATTATATTATTTGTATAAATATTGGTTTGTATATACTTTATATTAGAGTGTATATTATTTATACTTTGTGTGGGTACCAATTGGGATCAAGACCTTGATTCCTAATTGTGTATTTTTATTCTATATTATTTATATAGATGTCTTGAGAGGTTGACCTTGGTTTGACCATGTTTGACTTTAGTTGACTTTAGAGTTGACTATAGTTGACTTTTAACTTAGAATTGATTTATTGACCTAGAAGTTGACTAGTTTGACTTGTTCTCTTTCCGGGACCTTGTATTAATGTGGTATTCTATATCTAGGTCTTCGAGGTACCGAGTCAGACATCTGTGAGACTGTTCTTTGGACTTCAGGCGAGTACATTCTCTGATAGTTTCTCATTTATGATATCCTCTATGTTCGTTGTATCTAGTGTAGATATACATGTTTCTCTTGACACTATGGTTACACGGATTGGTATATCCGAATCTCGTCATGAGATGTTATTCCTTGGTATATGGTGTATATGATGCAAGTATTGTTTCATTAGTTATCTTGTACATGTACAGACACCAATTTTTGGGAGGAGTCGCTCTCTTCTTGGGGAATCTAGTGCCATAGCATACCGTGGTTGGATCTATTATACCAGTCGGGGGTGGGGAGTATTAGTATAAATATGTGATCAAATCCCTATTGAATAAAGTACTGGTAAGCGAATAGTGTTGATCATGCACCACACGTATGATTAGCCAGGCCGCATTGCATCTTGCCCAAGCCGATCACATGTTAAGCTAGTACTCACACACTTAGTCATTAGTATTATTGTTTCATTAGCATATTGTTCATTATTGTATTTCCTTCCAGTATTTTCTTATTGTCTATATATTTCTATTGTGCATCTTGTTTATCCACAGCTATTTACTGTTACATAGTTTTTATCATGGATTAAAACTGCTGTTAGAGATGTACTCTGCTCCTTTCCTGACTGGATATATTTTTCCAGATGACACTGAGAAGTACCCTACCTATTATGGACCCCAGGATATTGTGGGTTTAGATTCTGAGACCCTGGCTCAAGAGGGACTTATCCCAACTGAGACAGTTGACCCTGGAGTTGTAGCTTTGTAGTATTGTAGTATTCTTTTGTACTGGATTTGTCTCCAGCTCATTTTGTTGCTCTTCAGACTCATTGATGTATTATTTTAGACTCATGAGTTGTATGGTGACTATTCTATTCTTATCTGATTCGTGCTCATTCTATCTTAGTTCTGTGATTGAGTATACTATCATTATTGGTGGTTCATTATATTAGATAGATTATCTAGACAGCGTTCTACCGCCGATTCTGCGGCGTAGGCTGGGCGTTGTTTCCGACTAGTACCCTTACCCCGGGTGCGGGTCGTGATACATTTTTGGTGGTGGTCCATGCAGGTCTAGCTTCACAAGTATGTGATGTCGTGGTAGTGCGACAACTTAGTTGTACTACTGCGAGCCTGCGATAGGATATAGGATATAGGCTGAGATACTCAATCACATCTAGGAAAATTCTTTTGATTCAACTATTCTCCTTTGGCATTGATACTTGATCCCTTAAACTGTCATTTCCTTGATGTCTTACATCATGTGCCATATTGATTTCTCATTCCGTCTTTTTATGAGACATACTCGGAGATACTTGCGGAGGCACGCAAGGTTGAGCGGGATCTGGGTTTGAAGACCAAGAGAGACCGTGATTCTTTTTTGGGGGCCAACGGCAGTGCAGTATCTGCCAAACATCCTCATTTCCAGTCCAGACCTTTCCAGCAACCACAGCAGAACTAGACTCCAGCTAGAGCGCCTTTTTACCAGGCATCTCAGCAGTAGAGACAGTTACAGCAAGCTCCATGCAACTTCTGCAAGAAGCCCGGCCACATCTGGGAAGTTTGCAGGAGGAGGCTAGGAGTTTGTTTGTATTGTGGTACTGAAGGGCATCAATCAAGGGAGTGTCCTCGTCGTGCAGTTCAGGAAGCAGCTCCAGCTCCGAGGACACAGACGAGACCACCTGCAGCACAGCCGAGGGGACCGCTTTCGACACAGCAGCAGCGTTTTGTCCAGCATCAACAGCAGGGAGGTGCTCGACAGGGACGAGCGTTTGCTATGACCGTCGAAGAGGAGGAACCCACAGAAGATGTCATCGCAGGTTCTATTCTTCTTGATTCCATTCAAGCTTTAGCTTTATTTGATAGTGGTGCTTCCCATAGTTTTGTATCTGTTTCTTTTGCTCTGAAGCATGGTTTGGTAGCTGAGTCTTTGCTTAGGACTTGCAAGATCATAACCGGGGGAGGCATTATCCTAGTTAATGATATTTGCAAGGATCGGAGAGTTACTCTGGAAGGCCGAGAGTTGAGTGCGTGTCTACTTGTAATGCCACTTCCGAGCTACGATATTGTACTCGAGATGGATTGGTTGAGTAGGTACCGTGCTAGCATAGATTGTAGAGGAGGTAGAGTTTTGTTTGGTTCGCCAGGAGAGCCAGAGTTTGAGTTTGCTAGAGGAGCTGCGGAGCAGGAAGAAGGCATTATTTGTGGAGCTATGGTGGAAGACAAGGAGTTGCCGCATCCGTTGATAGCAGAATTCTTGGATGTGTTTCCTGAGGAATTGCCAGGATTGCCACCAGATCGAGATGTTAAATTTTCTATAGACTTGGTGCCAGGTGCAGAACCAATTTCGTAGCATGTCTATAGAGTAAACAACAGCGAGCTGGTCGAGTTGAAGAAGCAGGTGGACGAATTGCAGGATAAGAGATTTATCAGATCGAGTTCTTCACCATGGGGAGCCCCGGTATTGTTTATACCAAAGAAGGATGGATCGGTGCGCATGTGCATTGATTACAGGGCTTTGAATAATCTCACTATCAAGAATAAGTATCCTTTGCCACGGATTGATGATCTGTTTGATCAGATGAGTGGTGCGAAGATATTTTCTAAGATAGATTTGAGATCAGGCTACCATCAGGTGAAGGTGAAGCCGGAGGACATACCGAAGACTGCTTTTAGAACTCGGTATGGTCAGTTCGAGTTTATGGTGATGCCGTTTGGTTTGACTATTGTACCGGCGGTATTTATGAACTTGATGAACAAGGTGTTCCACCAGTACCTTGACAAGTTCGTGGTGGTGTTCATCGACGACATACTCATATACTCGAGGACACCGGAGGAGCATGGGAGCATTTGAGGATTGTGTTGGATGTGCTGAGGAAGGAGAAGTTGTATGGAAAGTTGTCCAAATGTGAGTTTTCTTGGACAAGGTAGAATTCTTGGGGCATGTTGTGACTGGTGATGGTATTTCAGTGGATCTGAAGAAGATTTTAGCAGTGGAATCTTGGAAGACTCCGAGTTCGGTAGCAGAGATCAGGAGTTTTTTGGGATTGGCAGGCTACTACAGGAAGTTTGTGCAAGATTTTTTGAGGATTGCCGAGCCGATGACCAGACTCACAAGGAAGGATGTGGAGTTTGTTTGGACGGAGGATTGCCAGGTTGCTTTTGAGGAGTTGAAGAAGAGGTTGACGTCTGCTCCTATTTTGACGTTGCCATCAGGGTCCGGAGGTTTCACTATTTATAGTGATGCATCGGGGAAGGGTTTAGGTTGTGTTCTTCAGCAGCATGGGAAAGTGATTGCCTATGCATCCAGGCAATTGTGTCCTCATGAAAAGAATTATCCTACCCATGATTTGGAGTTGGCAGACGTTATCTTCGTTCTAAAGTTGTGGAAACATTATTTTTACGGAGAGCGTGTGGAGATCTTCACAGACCACAAAAGCTTGAAGTACGTTTTCACGCAGAAGGAGTTGAACATGAGGCAGCGTCGGTGGTTGGAACTGATGAAGGATTTTGATATTTCTTTGCAATATCATCCTGGGAAAGCTAATGTAGTTGTCGATGCTTTGAGCAGGTATCCGGTAGCTATGTTCTTAACGCAGGATCGATATTTGTTGGAGGATTTGGAGAGCTTGGGCATTGAGGTGATTGTTCCTGGGTGTGCTATGCAGATATAGGGATTGCAGATACACTCAGATTTGATGGACAGGATTAAGGCAGCACAGTATGATGATGTATCTTTGAGGAGTATCAGAGCTCAGGTGAGAGCAGGATTGGAGGATGATTTTACTATTGCAGAGGATGGATCTTTGAGGCATGAAGTTAGATTGTGTGTGCCTAGTGGGGAGTTGCGAGAGAAGGTGTTGCAGGAAGCGCATCGCTCAAAGTATTCCATACATCCAGGTGCTAACAAGATGTATCGAGATATGCGAGAGAGTGTGTGGTGGTATGGCATGAAGAGGGAAGTGGCACAGTTTGTATCCAGATGCTTAGTGTGCCAGCAGGTGAAAGCCGAGAGGCAGAGGCCAGGAGGTTTACTTCAGCCATTACCCATTCCAGAGTGGAAGTGGGAACACATTACTATAGATTTTATGTCCGAACTTCCACGATCTCCAGGAGGGAAAGACGCGATTTGGATCATTGTTGATAGATTGACCAAGTCGGCCCACTTTTTGCTTTTCAATGTGGGTTTGTCTACGGAGAAGCTGGCAGAGATGTATGTGAGGCAGATCGTTAGGATACATGGAGTTTCCGTCAGCATAGTCTCAGATCGGGATAGTCGTTTCACTTCTTATTTCTGGAGGAGTTTACAGGAGAGTTTGTACACTTAGCTCAAGTTCAGTACTGCATATCATCCCCAGACAGATGGGCAGTCAGAGAGGACTATCCAGACTCTCGAGGATATGTTGTGCACTTGTGTACTAGATTTTGGGGGTTCTTGGGAGGACCATCTCCATTTGGTAGAGTTTGCTTACAACAACAATTACCAGGCCAGTATAGAGATGTCACCTTTTGAAGCTCTATATGGTCGGAGGTGTCGTACTCCTTTGTCTTAGGACGATGTAGGAGAGAGAGTTTTGCTTGGGCCAGAGATGGTTGTGGAGGCAGCAGAGAAGGTTCAGTTGATCAGAGACAGACTTCGAGTGGCGCAGGACAGACAGCGGCATTGGACCGATAGCCATCGGAGACCTTTGGAGTTTGAGGTATAGTTTAGATTTTGTTTGTGCTTGTTCTTGTTGTTATAGATTAAGTTCTTAAGATGGTATTTTGTTCTAGGTGGGTGGTTTGGTGTTTCTGAGGATTTCTCCGACACGAGACACGACTCGCTTCGGTGGAGGCGAAAAGCTTAGTCCGCGATTCATCGGACCTTTCACTATTCTAGAGAGGGTCGGTACAGTTGCTTATAGACTAGACTTGCCACCTGCATTGGAGGGAGTGCACAACGTGTTTCATGTGTCGCAGTTGAGATGATACGTGGCAGATCCTAGTCATGTATTGGATCACTCAGAGATAGAGGTGGGTCCTACTCTTAGCTATCCAGAGCAGCCAGTTGAGATTCTGGATCGGAGAGAGAAGGTGCAGAGGAACCAGACTATTCCTTTGGTACGCGTCGCATGGAGGCATCACTCTCCGGGGGAGTCTACCTGGGAGAGAGATGATGACATGCGAGAGCGTTATCCATATTTGTTTGTACCTTGAGGTATGTTATTTTCTAGTTATGTTCTGTTCATTGTTATGTTTGGATCATTAGTTAGTTGTGATTCTTTAGTTCTATTCTGTGATTTTCTGGGGGTAGTTTTCATCTTTAAATTTCGAGGACGAAATTATTTTAAGGAGGGTAGACTTGTCACTACCACATTTTAGGAAAAAGGGTATTTTAGTAATTTCCTATTTAAATAAATATTGTGCATGGTAAATAATTTTTGTTGTATTATTTAATTATTGTTGGATATTATTTAATTATTTTGGACTTATTTTAGTAGACCCAACTAGTGTAGTTTGGACCCATGGACCAACATGAATTAAATAGTTAGATTTGGCCCATTTAGAAAGCTCATAGTTAAGGAGATAGATTAAATTAATTAAATGATTAGACTAGAAGCTTCCTTCCTTAATTATTTCTTCATGAGAGGCCCCAAGGGGTACATTGGACATTTTACAATTGCTTGGGGAAGGGGGCATGGCCGGCCTATATTAGAGGGTGGGAAATTTCTCTCTCCTGTCATTCTCATTCCAAATCTAGATCTAGAATTTTCCACTCCCAAATTCTCTCCATTCCTATTCCAATTCTCCACCAAATTCATTCCAAATTCTTCACAATTCACCATTAGAAAGTTGAGAAGCAAGGATCTAGAAGGAGGAAGCAAGGATCTACAAAGAGGAGCAAGGATCTACAATTTGGAAGCAAGTTCATCTCAATTGGAGGTTTCATTGGGAATTCATCTCCCAATAGGTATAATTCAATTTTTCCCATTAAAATAGCTTCTAAATATGAGATTTAATTATGTAAAATTAACTTATATATATGTACTACCCATAGGACTTTGTTTTGTGTTCATAGGAGACCCATGGAGAAAGTTATGGTACTTTTTGTGTCAATTTTATTGGAATTCCAAATTTACATTTTGTTGTGTGTGTCAATTGATCCTATAGATCAATTGGGCATGTGTTTTTGTGTTTGGGGCTAGTGTCGTGTCCATAATTTGGTACATGTGGTTCGTATCCCAACTATTTGGTGATACGTGTCATTTTGGGGATTTTTCCTCCGACACGGGGCTTTGAACATGTCGTATTTTGACACGGACACATAGATCTACTTTTGACACTTTGATTTATTCATAAATATTATTTATGACTTGCTTGTGTCCTTCGGGGTACAATTGGTTGTGTATTGGACTCGTGTCACATGCGTATTCTAGATCTAGTGGGATACGGTGTGAAACTTTCCAATTTGGTGTGTTTATGTGTAGATCTAATTATTTATGCTTTAAATTTTTCATTTATAATTAGTAAATATATATAGATATTATATATTTATTTTAGTATATTTATTATGGTATTTATTGTAGCATAGATCTATATATTTCTATGTGTTCTAATGTGGTGTATAAATATATGTATGTAGCTTTCTTGCATTCAATTATATATGTACTTATGTTAATAAAATAATTTATACATAAATATTTTATAAAATATATTTATGTGTTTAAATGTGTAATTATATTATTTATAATTATTATATAATTATTTGTATATTAATGAATATATTTTTATGTGTGCTTCTAGCCATGTAAAATACATACATTAATATGTGCATGTGTTATGTAACTATTGATATTTAATTATATAAGTTTAATGTATATATATATATAAGTATATAGTTATTAAATTGTTTTATATATATATATGTATTTTGATTTATATATCTTATATATATATGTGCTTTTGTGAGGTATAATACTAGTAGTAATATATTATATTATTTGTATAAATATTGGTTTGTATATACTTTATATTAGAGTGTATATTATTTATACTTTGTGTGGGTACCAATTGGGATCAAGACCTTGATTCCTAATTGTGTATTTTTATTCTATATTATTTATATAGATGTCTTGAGAGGTTGACCTTGGTTTGACCATGTTTGACTTTAGTTGACTTTAGAGTTGACCATAGTTAACTTTTAACTTAGAATTGATTTATTGACCTAGAAGTTGACTAGTTTGACTTGTTCTCTTTCCGGGACCTTGTATTAATGTGGTATTCTATATCTAGGTCTTCGAGGTACTGAGTCAGACATCTGTGAGACTGTTCTTTGGACTTCAGGCGAGTACATTCTCTGATAGTTTCTCATTTATGATATCCTCTATGTTCGTTGTATCTAGTGTAGATATACATGTTTCTCTTGACACTATGGTTACACGGATTGGTATATCCGGATCTCGTCATGAGATGTTATTCCTTGGTATATGGTGTATATGGTACAAGTATTGTTTTATTGGTTATCTTGTACATGTACAGACACCAATTTTTGGGAGGAGTCGCTCTCTTCTTGGGGAATCTAGTGCCATAGCATACCCTGGTTGGATCTATTATACCAGTCAGGGGTGGGGAGTATTAGTATAAATATGTGATCAAATCCCTATTGAATAAAGTACTGGTAAGCGAATAGTGTTGATCATGCACCACACGTATGATTAGCCAGGCCGCATTGCATCTTGCCCAAGCCGATCACATGTTAAGCTAGTACTCACACACTTAGTCATTAGTATTATTGTTTCATTAGCATATTGTTCATTATTGTATTTCCTTCCATTATTTCCTTATTGTCTATATATTTCTATTGTGCATCTTGTTTATCCACAGCTATTTACTGTTACATAGTTTTTATCATGGATTAGAACTGCTGTTAGAGATGTACTCTGCTCCTTTCCTGACTGGATATATTTTTCCAGATGACACTGAGGAGTACCCTACCTATTATGGACCCCAGGATGTTGTGGGTTTAGATTCTGAGACCCTGGCTCAAGAGGGACTTATCCCAACTGAGACAGTTGACCCTGGAGTTGTAGCTTTGTAGTATTGTAGTATTCTTTTGTACTGGATTTGTCTCCAGCTCATTTTGTTGCTCTTCAGACTCATTGATGTATTATTTTAGACTCATGAGTTGTATGGTGACTATTCTATTCTTATCTGATTCGTGCTCATTCTATCTTAGTTCTGTGATTGAGTATACTATCATTATTGGTGGTTCATTATATTAGATAGATTATCTAGACAGCGTTCTACCGCCAATTCTGCTGCGTAGGCTGGGCATTATTTTCGACTAGTACCCTTACCCCGGGTGCGGGTCGTGATACATTTTTGGTGGTGGCCCATGCAGGTCTAGCTTCACAAGTATGTGATGTCGTGGTAGTGCGACAACTTAGTTGTACTACTGCGAGCCTGCGATAGGATATAGGATATAGGCTGAGATACTCAATCACATCTAGGAAAATTCTTTTGATTCAACTATTCTCCTTTGGCATTGATACTTGATCTCTTAAACTGTCCTTTCCTTGATGTCTTACATCATGTGCCATATTGATTTCTCATTCCGTCTTTTTATGAGACATACTCGGAGATATTGCGGAGGCACGCAAGGTTGAGCGGGATCTGGGTTTGAAGACCAAGAGAGACAGTGATTCTTTTTTGGGGGCCAACGACAGTGAAGTATCTGCCAAACATCCTCATTTCCAGTCCAGACCTTTCCAGCAACCACAGCAGAACTAGACTCCAGCTAGAGCGCCTTTTTACCAGGCACCTCAGCAGCAGAGACAGTTACAGCAAGCTCCATGCAACTTCTGCAAGAAGCCCGGCCACATCTGGGAAGTTTGTAGGAGGAGGCTAGGAGTTTGTTTGTATTGTGGTACTGAAGGGCATCAATCAAGGGAGTGTCCTCGTCGTGCAGTTCAGGAAGCAGCTCCAGCTCCGAGGACACAGACGAGACCACCTGCAGCACAGCCGAGGGGACCGCTTCCGACACAGCAGCAGCGTTTTGTCCAGCATCAACAGCAGGGAGGTGCTCGACAGGGACGAGCGTTTGCTATGACCGTCGAAGAGGAGGAACCCACAGGAGATGTCATCGCAGGTTCTATTCTTCTTGATTCCATTCCAGCTTTAGCTTTATTTGATAGTGGTGCTTCCCATAGTTTTGTATCTGTTTCTTTTGCTCTGAAGCATGGTTTGGTAGCTGAGTCTTTGCTTAGGACTTGCAAGATCATAACCGGGGGAGGCATTATCCTGGTTAATGATATTTGCAAGGATCGGAGAGTTACTCTGGAAGGCCGGGAGTTGAGTGCGTGTCTACTTGTAATGCCACTTCCGAGCTACTTATCTGTTTCACACTATTTCTATATCATTATTCTATGCTTACCTCTCCATCATGAATTTTATTACTATTTACTATTTTATAGTTTTTATTTTGTATTGTGTCACGACCCGCACCCAGGGTAAGGGTACTAGTCGGAAATAACGCCCAGCCTACGCCGCAGAATCGGCGGTAGAACGCTGTCTAGAAAGTCTATCTAATATAATGAACCACCAAAAGATAGTGTACTCAATCACAGAACTAAGATAGAATGAACACGGATCAGATAAGAATAGAATAGTCATCAACTCATGAGTTTAAAATACTACATCAATGAGTCTGAAGAGTAACAAAATAAGCTGGAGACAAATCCAGTACAAAAGAATACTATCATACTACAAGCTACACTCCAGGGTCAACTGTCTCAGTTGGGATAAGTCCCTCTTGAGCCAGGGTCTCCGAATCTAAACCCACAACATCCTGGGGTCCATAATAGGTAGGGTACTCCTCAGTGTCATCTGGAAAAATATATCCAGTCAGGAAAGGAGCAGAGTACATCTCTAACAGCAGTTCTAATCCATGATAAAAACTATGTAACAGTAAATAGCTGTGGATAAACAAGATGCACAAAAATAGATACAAGAGATATATAGACAATAAGGAAATACTGGAAAGAAATACAATAATGAACAATATGCCAATAAAACAATAATACTAATGACTAAGTGTGTGAGTACTAGCTTAACATGTGATCGGCTTGGGCAAGATACAATGCGGCCTGGCTAATCATACGTGCGGTGCATGATCAACACTATTCGCTTACCAATACTTTATTCAATAGGGATTTGATCACATATCTATACTAATACTCCCCACCCCCAACTGGTATAATAGATCCAACCACGGTATGCTATGGCACTAGATTCTCCAAGAAGATAGCTAGTCTCCCCGAGAATCGGTGTCTGTACATGTACAAGATAACCAATGAAACAATACTTGCACCATATACACCATATACCAAGGAATAACATCTCATGACGAGATCCGGATATACCAATCCGTGTAACCATAGTATCGAGAGAAACATGTAAATCTACACTAGATACAACGAACATAGAGGATATCATAAATGAGAAACTATCAGAGAATGTACTCGCCTGAAATCCAAAGAACAGTCTGACAGATGTCTGACTCGGTGCCTCGAAGACCTAGATATGGAATACCACATTAATACAAGGTCCCGGAAAGAGAACAAGTCAAACTAGTCAACTCCTAGGTCAATAAATAAATTCTAAGTCAAAAGTCAACTATGGTCAACTCTAAAGTCAACTAAAGTCAAACATGGTCAAACCAAGGTCAACCTCACAAGAAAACTATATAAAATAATATAGAAATAAAATACAACAATTTAGGAATCAAAATTAGATCCCAAAAGATACTCACACAAAGTATACTAATAATACAAATAATACATACTCTAATATAATATATAAACAACCAATATTTATACAAATAAAATAATATATTATTACAAATATTATACCTCACAAAACACATATATATACACATATATATATATACAATAATAATATATAAAATATAATTTAAAACTGCCAAAGCGTCACTGAAAACAGGAAGTTAAAAATATAATTTAATTAAAACAGCTTATAGTGACAGTCTCAACTGTCACAGAAAACGTCGCAAAAGCCACTGTGTAATAAAATCCACTGCTGCTGCATTGGTGACAGTTAATCAACTGTCACCGAAAACTGTCGCCACTGCTGCTAAGATCCCGCCCGCAGCATTAATGACAGAACTGTCATTAATGCACAGTGGGCTACAGCGGCTGCTGCTGACCCGCCTATTTAGCGACAGTTTCACTGTCACAAACCCACTGTCACTAAAACACAGAAATATATATATATATAAATATATATATGCAATAATAATCACAATACATATATATAAATAAATAATTATATACTTATATATATATGCACATATAAACTTATAATTAAGTACTAATAATTACAACACATGCACACATTAATGTTCATATTTTACATGGCTAGAAGCACACCTAAAATATATACATTAATATACAAATAATTACATAATAATTATAAATAATATAATTACACAATTAAACACATAAATATATTTTATAAAATATTTATGTATAATTTATACTATTAACATAAGTACATATATAATTACATGCAAGAAAGCTACATATTATATTTGTACATCATATTAGCACATACAAAAATATATAGATCTATGCTACAATAATTACTATAATAAATACACAAAATAAATATATAATATCTATATATATTTACTAATTATAATTGAAGAATTTAAACCATACATAATTAGATCTATTCAAAAATCCACACAATTGGAGAGTATCACACCGTATCCCACTAGATCTAGGATACGCATGTGACACGAGTCCAACACACAACCAATTGTACCCCGAAGGATACAAACAAATCATAAATAATATTTATGAATAAATCAAAGTGTCAAAAGTAGATCTATGTGTCCGTGTCAATATACGACATGTTCAAAGCCCCATGTCGGAAGGAAAACCCCCAAAATAACACGTATCACAAAATAGTTGGGATACGAACCACATGTACCAAATTATGGACATGACACTAGCTCCAAACACATAAGCTCATGTCCAATTGATCTATATGATCAATTGATACACACAACAAAATATAAATTCGGAATTCCAACAAAATTAACACAAAAAGTACCATAACTTTCTCCATGGGTCTCCTATAAACACAAAACAAAGTCCTATGGGTAGTACATACATATAGGTTGATTTTACATGATTGAATCTCAGATTTAGAAGCTATTTAAATGGGAAAAACTGAATTATACCTATTGAGAGATGGATTCCCAATGAAACCTCCAATTGAGAATAACTTGCTTCCAAATTGTAGATCCTTGCTCCTCTTTGTAGATCCTTGCTTCCTTCTTCTAGATCCTTGCTTCCTCCTTCTCTAATGGTGAATTTGGAAGAATTTGGAATGAATTTGGTAGGGAATTGGAATAGGAATGGAGGGAATTTGGGAGTGGAAAATCCTAGATCTAGATTTGGAATGAGAATGAGAGGAGAAAAAAATTTCCCCCCCTCTTTTAATAGGCCGGCCTTGCCCCTCTCCCAAGCAATTGTAAAATGTCAAATGTACCCCTTGGGGCCTCTCATGAAGAAATAATTAAGGAAGGAAGCTTCTAGTCTAATCACTTAATTAATTTAATCCATCTCCTTAACTATGGGCTTTCTAAATGGGCCAAATCTAACTATTTAATTCGTGTTGGTCCATGGGTCCAAACTACACTAGTTGGGTCCACTAAAATAAGTCCAAAATAATTAAATAATATCCAATAATAATTAAATAATACAACAAAAATTATTTACCATGCATAATATATATTTAAATAGGAAATTACTAAAATACCCTTTTTCCTAAAATATGGTAGTGACAAGTCTACCCTCCTTAAAATAATTTCGTACTCGAAATTCAAAGACGAAAACTACCCCCAGAAAAACACAGAACAGAACTAAAGAATCACAACTAACTAATGAACAGAACATAACAATGAACAGAACATAACTAGAAATAACATACCTCAAGGTACAAACAAATATGGATAACGCTCTCGCATGTCATCCTCTCTTTCCCAGGTAGACTCCCCCGGAGGGTGATGCCTCCATGCGACGCGTACCAAAGGAATAGTCTGGTTCCTCAGCACCTTCTCTCTCTGATCCAGAATCTCAACTGGCTGCTCTGGATAGCTAAGAGTAGGGCCCACCTCTATCTCTGAGTGATCCAATACATGACTAGGATCTGCCACGTATCGTCTCAACTGCGACACATGAAACACGTTGTGCACTCCCTCCAATACAGGTGGCAAGTCTAGTCTATAAGCAACTGCACCGACCCTCTCTATAATAGTGAAAGGTCCGATGAATCACGGACTAAGCTTTCCGCCTCCACCGAAGTGAATCGTGCCTCGTGTCGGAGAAATCCTCAGAAACACCAAACCACCCACCTAGAACAAAACACCATCTTAAGAACTTAATCTATAACAAACAAGAACAAGCACAAACAAAATCTAAACTATACCTCGAACTCCAAAGGTCTCAGATGGCTATCGGCCCAATGCCGCTGTCTGTCCTGCGCCACTCGAAGTCTGTCTCTGATCAAATAAACCTTCTCCGCTGCATCCACAACAATCTCTGGCCCAAGCAAAATTCTTTCTCCAACATCGTCCCAAGACAAAGGAGTACGACACCTCCGACCATATAGAGCTTCAAAAGGTGACATCTCTATACTGGCCTGGTAACTGTTGTTGTAAGCAAACTCTACCAAATGGAGATGGTCCTCCCAAGAACCCCCAAAATCTAGTACACAAGTGCGCAACATATCCTCGAGAGTCTGGATAGTCCTCTCTGACTGCCCATCTGTCTGGGGATGATATGCAGTACTAAACTTGAGCTGAGTGCCCAAACTCTCCTGCAAACTCCTCCAGAAATGAGAAGTGAAACGACTATCTCGATCTGAGACTATGCTGACGGGAACTCCATGTATCCTAACGATCTGCCTCACATACATCTCTGCCAGCTTCTCCGTAGACAAACTCACCTTGAAAGGCAAAAAGTGGGCCGACTTGGTCAACCTATCAACAATGACCCAAATCGCGTCTTTCCCTCCTGGAGATCGTGGAAGTCCGGACACAAAATCCATAGTAATGTGTTCCCACTTCCACTCTGGAATGGGTAATGGCTGAAGTAACCCTCCTGGCCTCTGCCTCTCGGCTTTCACCTGCTGGCACACTAAGCATCTGGATACAAACTGTGCCACTTCCCTCTTCATGCCATACCACCACACACTCTCTCGCATATCCCGATACATCTTGTTAGCACCTGGATGTATGAAATACTGAGAGCGATGTGCTTCCTGCAATACCTCCTCGCGCAACTCCCCACTAGGCACACACAATCTAACTCCATGCCTCAAGGATCCATCCTCTGCAATAGTGAAATCATCCTCCAATCCTGCTCTCACCTGAGCTCTGATACTCCTCAAAGATACATCATCATACTGTGCTGCCTTGATCCTGTCCATCAAATCTGAGTGTATCTGCAATCCCCACATCTGTATAGCACACCCAGGAACAATTACCTCAATGCCCAAGCTCTCCAAGTCCTCCAACAGATATCGATCCTGCGTCAAGAACATAGCTACCGGATACCTGCTCAAAGCATCGGCAACTACATTGGCTTTCCCAGGATGATATTGCAAAGAGATATCAAAATCCTTCATCAATTCCAACCACCGATGCTGCCTCATGTTCAACTCCTTCTGCGTGAAAACGTACTTCAAGCTTTTGTGGTCTGTGAAGATCTCCACACGCTCTCCGTACAAATAATGTTTCCACAACTTCAGGGCGAATATGACAGCTGCCAACTCCAAATCATGGGTAGGATAGTTCTTTTCATGAGGATGCAATTGCCTGGATGCATAGGCAATTACTTTCCCATGCTGCTGAAGAACACAACCTAAACCCTTCCCCGATGCATCACTATAAATAGTGAAACCTCCGGACCCTGATGGCAACGTCAAAATAGGAGCAGACGTCAACCTCTTCTTCAAGTCCTCAAAAGCAACCTGACAATCCTCCGTCCAAACAAACTCCACATCCTTTCTTGTGAGTCTGGTCATCGGCTCGGCAATCCTCGAAAAATCTTGCACAAACTTCCTGTAATAGCCTGCCAATCCTAAGAAACTCCTGATCTCTGCTACTGAACTCGGAGTCTTCCAAGATTCTACTGCTGAAATCTTCTTCGGATCCACTGAAATACCATCACCAGTCACAACATGCCCCAAGAATTCTACTTTGTCCAAGAAAAACTCATATTTGGACAACTTCCCATACAGCTTCTCCTTCCTCAGCACATCCAACATAATCCTCAAATGCTCCTCATGCTCCTCCGGTGTCCTCGAGTATATGAGTATGTCATCGATGAACACCACCATGAACTTGTCAAGGTACTGGTGGAACACCTTGTTCATCAAGTTCATAAATACCGTCGGTGCATTAGTCAAACCAAACGGCATCACCATAAACTCGTACTGACCATACCGAGTTCTAAAAGCAGTCTTCGGTATGTCCTCCGGCTTCACCTTCACTTGATGGTAGCCTGATCTCAAATCTATCTTAGAAAACACCTTCGCACCACTCAACTGATCAAACAGATCATCAATCCGTGGCAAAAGATACTTATTCTTGATAGTGAGATTATTCAAAGCCCTGTAATCAATGCACATGCGCACCGATCCATCCTTCTTCGGTACAAACAATACCGGGGCTCCCCATGGTGAAGAACTCGATCTGATAAACCCCTTATCCTGCAATTCGTCCACCTGCTTCTTCAACTCGACCAGCTCGCTGTTGTTTACTCTATAGACATGTTGCGAAATTGGTTCTGCACCTGGCACCAAGTCTATAGAAAATTCAACATCTCGATCTGGTGGCAATCTTGGCAATTCCTCAGGAAACACATCCAAGAATTTTGCTATCAACGGATGCGGCAACTTCTTGTCTTCCACCATAGCTCCACAAATAATGCTTTCTTCCTGCTCTGCAGCTCCTCTAGCAAACTCGAACTCTGGCTCTCCTGGCGAACCAAACAAAACTCTACCTCCTCTACAGTCTATGCTAGCACGGTGCCTACTCAACCAATCCATCCCAAGTACAATGTCATAGCTTGGAAGTGGCATTACAAGTAGACACGCACTCAACTCCCGGTCTCCCAGAGTAACTCTTCGATCCTTGTAAATATCATTAACCAGGATAATGCCTCCCCCGGTCATGATCTTGCAAGTCCTAAGCAAAGACTCAGCTACCAAACCATGCTTCAGAGCAAAAGAAACAGATACAAAACTATGGGAAGCACCACTATCAAACAAAGCTAAAGCTGGAATAGAATCAAGAAGAATAGAACCTGCGATAACATCTCCGGTGGGTTCCTCCTCTTCGACGGTCATAGCAAACGCTCGTCCCTGCCGAGCACCTCCCTGCTGTTGATGCTGGACAAAACGCTGCTGCTGTGTCGGAAGCGGTCCCCTCGGCTGTGCTGCAGGTGGTCTCGTCTGTGTCCTCGGAGCTGGAGCTGCTCCCTGAACTGCACGACGAGGACACTCCCTCGATTGGTGCCCTTCAGTATCACAATACAAACAAACTCCTAGCCTCCTCCTGCAAACTTCCCAGATTTGGCCGGGCTTCTTGCAGAAGTTGCATGGGGCCTGATGTAACTGCCTCTGCTGCTGAGGTGCCTGGTGAAAAGGCGCTATAGCTGGAGTCTTGTTCTACTGTGGCTGCTGGAAAGGTCTGGACTGGAAATGAGGACGTTTGGCAGATACTGCACTGCCGTTGGCCCCCAGAAAAGAATCACGGTCTCTCTTGGTCTTCAAACCCAGATCCCGCTCAACCTTGCGTGCCTCCGCAAGTATCTCCGAGTATGTCTCATAAAAAGACGGAATGAGAATCAATATGGCACAAGATGTAAGACATCAAGGAAAGGACAGTTTAAGGGTTCAAGTATCAATGTCAAAGGAGAATAGTTGAATCAAAAGAATTTTCCTAGATGTGATTGAGTATCTCAGCCTATATCCTATATCCTATCGCAGGCTTGCAGTAGTACAACTAAATTGTCGCACTACCACGACATCACATACTTTGTGAAGCTAGACCTGCATGGGCCACCACCAAAAATGTGTCACGACCCGCACCCGGGGTAAGGGTACTAGTCGGAAACAACGCCCAGCCTACGCCGTAGAATCGGCGGTAGAACGCTGTCTAGAAAGTCTATCTAATATAATGAACCACCAAAAGATAGTGTACTCAATCACAGAACTAAGATAGAATGAACACGGATCAGATAAGAATAGAATAGTCATCAACTCATGAGTTTAAAATACTACATCAATGAGTCTGAAGAGTAACAAAATAAGCTGGAGACAAATCCAGTATAAAAGAATACTTTCATACTATAAGCTACACTCCAGGGTCAACTGTCTCAGTTGGGATAAGTCCCTCTTGAGCCAGGGTCTCCGAATCTAAACCCACAATATCCTGGGGTCCATAATAGGTAGGGTACTCCTCAGTGTCATCTGGAAAAATATATCCAGTCAGAAAAGGAGCAGAGTACATCTCTAACAGCAGTTTTAATCCATGATAAAAACTATGTAACAGTAAATAGCTGTGGATAAATAAGATGCACAAAAATAGATACAAGAGATATATAGACAATAAGGAAATACTGGAAAAAAATACAATAATGAACAATATGCCAATGAAACAATAATACTAATGACTAAGTGTGTGAGTACTAGCTTAACATGTGATCGGCTTGGACAAGATACAATGCGGCCTGGCTAATTATACGTGCGGTGCATGATCAATACTATTCGCTTACCAATGATTTATTCAATAGGGATTTGATCACATATCTATACTAATACTCTCCACCCCCAACTGGTATAATAGATCCAACCACGGTATGCTATGGCACTAGATTTCCTAAGAAGATAGCTAGTCTCCCCGAGAACCGGTATCTGTACATGTACAAGATAACTAATGAAACAATACTTGCACCATATACACCATATACCAAGGAATAACATCTCATGACGAGATCCGGATATACCAATCCATGTAACCATAGTGTCGAGAAAAACATGTAAATCTACACTAGATACAACGAACATAGAGGATATCATAAATGAGAAACTATCAGAGAATATACTCGTCTGAAATCCAAAGAACAGTCTGACAGATGTCTGACTCGGTGCCTCGAAGACCTAGATATGGAATACCACATTAATACAAGGTCCCGGAAAGAGAACAAGTCAAACTAGTCAACTCCTAGGTCAATAAATAAATTCTAAGTCAAAAGTCAACTATGGTCAACTCTAAAGTCAACTAAAGTCAAACATGGTCAAACCAAGGTCAACCTCACAAGAAAACTATATAAAATAATATAGAAATAAAATACAACAATTTAGGAATCAAAATTAGATCCCAAAAGATACTCACACAAAGTATACTAATAATACAAATAATACATACTCTAATATAATATATAAACAACCAATATTTATACAAATAAAATAATATATTATTACAAATATTATACCTCACAAAACACATATATATACACATATATATATATACAATAATAATATATAAAATATAATTTAAAACTGCCAAAGCGTTACTGAAAACAGGGAGTTAAAAATACAATTTAATTAAAACAGCTTATAGTGACAGTCTCAACTGTCACAGAAAACGTCGCAAAAGCCACTGTGTAATAAAATCCACTGCTGCTGCATTGGTGACAGTTAATCAACTGTCACCGAAAACTGTCGCCACTGCTGCTAAGATCCCGCCCGCAGCATTAATGACAGAACTGTCATTAATGCACAGTGGGCTACAGCGGCTGCTGCTGACCCGCCTATTTAGCGACAGTTTCACTGTCACAAACCCACTGTCACTAAAACACAAATATATATATATATATATAAATATATATATGCAATAATAATCACAATACATATATATAAATAAATAATTATATACTTATATATATATGCACATATAAACTTATAATTAAATACTAATAATTATAACACATGCACATATTAATGTTCATATTTTATATGGCTAGAAGCACACCTAAAATATATACATTAATATACAAATAATTACATAATAATTATAAATAATATAATTACATAATTTAAAACATAAATATATTTTATAAAATATTTATGTATAATTTATACTATTAACATAAGTACATATATAATTACATGCAAGAAAGCTATATATTATATTTGTACATCATATTAGCACACACAAAAATATATAGATCTATGCTACAATAATTACTATAATAAATACACAAAATAAATATATAATATCTATATATATTTACTAATTATAATTGAAGAATTTAAACCATACATAATTAGATCTATTCAAAAATTCACACAATTGGAGAGTATCACACCGTATCCCACTAGATCTAGGATACGCATGTGACACGAGTCCAACACACAACCAATTGTACCCCGAAGGATACAAACAAATCACAAATAATATTTATGAATAAATCAAAGTATCAAAAGTAGATCTATGTGTCCGTGTCAAAATAAGACATGTTCAAAGCCCCGTGTCGGAGGGAAACCCCCAAAATGACACGTATCACCAAATAGTTGGGATACGAACCACATGTACCAAATTATGGACACAACACTAGCCCCAAACACATAAGCTCATGTCCAATTGATCTATAGGATCAATTGATAGACACAACAAAATGTAAATTCAGAATTCCAACAAAATTAACACAAAAAGCACCATAACTTTCTCCATGGGTCTCCTATGAACACAAAACAAAGTCCTATGGGTAGTACATACATATAGGTTGATTTTACATGATTAAATCTCAGATTTAGAAGCTATTTAAATGGGAAAAACTGAATTATATCTATTGGGAGATAGATTCCCAATGAAACCTCTAATTGAGAAGAACTTGCTTCCAAATTGTAGATCCTTACTCCTCTTTATAGATCCTTGCTTCCTTCTTCTAGATCCTTGCTTCCTCCTTCTCTAATGGTGAATTGGGAAGAATTTGGAATGAATTTGGTAGGGAATTGGAATGGGAATGGAGGAAATTTGGGAGTGAAAAATTCTAGATCTAGATTTGGAATGAGAATGAGAGGAGAGAGAAATTTCCCTCCTCTTTTGATAGGCCGGCCTTGCCCCTCTTCCAAGCAATTGTAAAATGTCCAATGTACCCCTTGGGGCCTCTCATGAAGAAATAATTAAGGAAGAAAGCTTCTAGTCTAATCACTTAATTAATTTAATCCATCTCCTTAACTATGGGCTTTCTAAATGGGCCAAATCTAACTATTTAATTCATGTTGGTCCATGGGTCCAAACTACACTAGTTGGGTCCACTAAAATAAGTTCAAAATAATTAAATAACATCCAACAACAATTAAATAATACAACAAAAATTATTTACCATGCACAATATTTATTTAAATAGGAAATTACTAAAATACCCTTTTTCCTAAAATGTGGTAGTGACATATTGGAACTGTTGTTAGAGTTGTATTGGATAACAGCTTAACTAGGAGTAGTTGTGCCCTATGTTCCCGGACTTCAAAGTAATTCTATAGTCGAGACTGCTCTTGTACTGTAGACCATGAGGTGACATTTATAGAGCTCTAGACTAGTATTCTTATTCCAGTATCATGTTCTAGTTTTATTTCTATTAGTTAGTTGTTTGGATTGCTTTTATTTTTATATCTTTCTTAGTATACTGTAATTGAGTTATGATGATACTAGTTATTCTTGTGATAAAGCATATAATTTTATTGAGGTCTAGACAATATTTTACCATCAATGCTATGACGTAGGATGGACGTAACCACGTACTCGTACCCCGATCATCTGGGTGTGGATCGTGATATATTTTTATGGTGGCCCATGCAGGTCTCATCTTTGCAACTAGAGCGATATCGTGGTGGTACTTAATCTTAGTCGTACTGCTGCGAGCCAGCAATAAAATAAGATGATGGATTATAGGAATTATGGTACTTAATCACAGATCAGGATTTCTTGAAGGATTCCTGGGATAACCCGTGAGAATCTTATTATAAACCCTATTTTGAATCTCTTTTCACTTACTTTCGTTCACCTTCACTTTCACATGTTCGTTGTTAAAATTTAATCCTTGTATCGAGATAAATTTTATGGACTATATTAAAGTATATTCTGATGACGTATTAAATGAGAACAATGAGAAAGGTAATCGTCTATCTTAGTTATGCTTGCTAGTTTTTATTGTATCCATACTAGCTGGCATGGCAAAAATGTAGAGACCTAATTTTTGATGTATATATATCTTAGTTATGGAATCTAGAGTTTATCACAACTATACTATTTGACGTGGCAAGAATTCTAGATAATATGATTATAGAGGTACATACCTTAGTTATCGAGTCCGTAGTTTATCACAGTTATGCTTACTAGCATGACAGAAATACTGGGTAACATGATTTCAGATAGACGGATGTGATTATTAGATTTTAGCTTGAATTGGTTCCTAACATATCATCTCTATGATTCAAATCTTGTTATCATTAAATTTTGTTCTATCACCCCTACCAGCTCAGGATAGAGATATCTCTAGTTTCTCTAGTTCAGTTTCCTATAGAGCTTTACCTTCAATAGTTTCTGAGGCAGCTCCATGGATAGTGCAGTAGTTTGGTAATTTTTAGACATGTTGGTGTCAAGTTTGAGTATCTGTGCAGATTATTGGAAGTGTAACTTATGAGTGGTTCCTGGTTGGGTATGCGAGCATCAGGTATAAGCCTGGAAATAACTCATAGTGCAGTACCATTTATAATAATAGTTCTATGGTAGACGTCAGAGTATAGTTAGTAATTGATATAAATGGTATCAGAAATAAGAGAGTTAGGAGGGATAGTAGGGTATCAATTTATGATTCTAGGTTTTTGTATCAATATCATCATCATATATATATATATATATATATATATATATATATATATATATATATATATATATAGTTTATGGGATCTATGTATTAATTGAGTATCTTGAATTTGTGTTTGGGTATCAATAAAGTTTTGATATTCTATTGGTGTTTGACACTAGGTTGTGTCATAAGGAGGGAAATGTGTAACCATGAGATATACTAGTGAGTTTGCCATGTAAGAGTGGTGCATATAAGTGTATATGTGAGTGTGCTAGTGTCAGAGTTATGTTGTGCTAGGCAATAGGACTTGTGCTATGTGGTGAGTATTGAGCATTGGTATGTGTAGATGTGTGTGCATATGTATATGTCTAGCGTGGGGTCTATCACCTAGTACTTGAGGGTGTTGATGTTTTAGTAAGTGGTATGTATAGGAGAAGGAAGTAGGGTGTCCAGAACTGTGTTCACAAATGCACAGTGAGTGATGGGTGAGTAAGTGCATGTGTGATGAAGTGAAGTATCGGTGTGGGTGTTTCATGAGTATCAGGAAGTGGTGGTCTGGGTATTATAAATACCAATAATGTGTTAGTGGGTAGGTTAGTATCAAGTTGGTACCCTAGAGGATTAAGTGCATGTGTCAAGTATAGTTATGTAGTTAGTATCTGTATACCAAGAGTGCCTAGAGAGTGCAAGTGTACATGGTATATCAAGATTAGGATGAGTAATATGTAATATATGTGGTATGTCAGTCTAGTATCATTGAGTATTATTGTTGGTGATAGTATTAGCTAAGTGTATTAGAGTAATATTGATGTAGGATATGTAAGAGAGTATCATGGGTATAGGAGTGCAGGTGTTCCAGGCAGTGAGAAAAGAGGGGTAACCTGTGTGGGAGTAAGTTTCAGTGAGTATGGGTACATTTGCAAGTTATTGGAGTACGGGGGTGGTTATGTATCAGTGAACTATATGACGGATAGAATGGTACCAATATGATATAGTAGTGTCAAGTGTGTTAGTATCATAATAGGTATGAACAATTTATATATATTTATATTGATACCCAGATACATATGAGTGTCCTAGAGTGATTGTTAGGTGTTAGAGTATGGGTTGCATCTAGATACCAAGATAGAAGAGTATTTCAGTGTCATGATCCAGGGTATCTCAAGTATCATGGATATTTAGGATACGAGTAATCTAGTAGCTAGTGTATTAGATATAGATGAGATACATGAGTACCTTGGTATGAGGGTATCACATGAATGTCATGGGTATGAGTCAGTATCTTAGCTACAGAGTTAGTGTATATCCCAGGTTTGTATCTTAGAGATGTAGAGGTTATCTTGTGTGTGTGTACCAGTCATGAGTGTGAGTGTATATAGGTGTTCATCTACAAGTGGAATGGTTAAGCAATGTTCCTGTGTCTGTAGGCACTATAATAGATATGATACTATATGTGTGTGTTAGAGTGTGAGCTAGAACAAGTATTGACATACTAGTGAATGTGTTCTTGTTTGTCAGGGGGGTGTATAGGAAATCTGAGTTTTTGGTAGAGTATCCTTCTAGTGCCAACAAGAAGAGTACCCTAGAATGTTAGTATAGTAATCTAGGTAGTGTGAGTCAGTGGATTAGGTACGCTCATGTCCTAGAGCTATATTGTATCACTGATACTACAAGTAGTAATCCATTATAATAAGTATTATGTCTAGGTTGATGCTTAGTGGATACTTGGTGTAAGTATCAAATATAGGTATGGGGTATCTCTAAAATATAGGTAATACCTGGGTAGAGGTTTGAGATCATTAAGTTTATTATAGAAATAGTTATTTTTTATACCCCTAGGAGGCTCTATCTTTTTAAGTATTTCTTGTTCCTTCTCCTAGACCCTAAGATAGGAATGGTTATAGGCTTCTTGTTCATATTCCAGAGGATGTATAGAAAACTCTTTTTGAACTATTGTATTTGATTGTATTTCTTAGTTATATCCAATCTTTCTTGTCTTCTTTATATTCTTCAAGATATGAAGGATTCTCTGGATTCTGTTTACATTGAGAGGTAACGTATAATCTTTTGATATTCTATCTCTTCCCTGTACTGGTGTCTACCTTGGGTGTTGTAACTTTTATAGGATTCAAGTCTAAGCCATGACTCCATAAGAACATTCCTAACTTAAGATGTATATATATATATATATATATATATATATATATATATATATATATATATATATATATATATATATATATATATATATATTCTTTTTCTTCTTCATATTTTCTTCCGTGGTAGTAAAGATTTTTTTATTAATTTTTTTAATAGTATAGGTTGCCACCTTTTGCAAGATCAATCAATCTTTTATAGCCTAGTTATTATTTTAATTTCAAGGACAAAATTATATTAAGAGAGGTAGATTTGTAACCACCACTTTCCACTATTAGGGGTATTTTTATCAATTTACCTTTTTATGATAATCATATAGTTATATTAAATTAGTAGTTGCTTTAGAATTAATTACTTTTTCTTTTTTAGTTAGCTAGATGACATCCATAACTAATTAGATTTTTTTCATAATAAATAGATTATATTCATACTAGATCTAGATTTTAAATTATAGTGGAATGGCAAATTTGTAGATATTACCAACTCCACCCTCACTATAAGTGGCCAACTCTCTCAATTTTATTTCATTTCATGTTATTTACTTCTCCAAACTTCTTCTTCTTCTTCCTTGAATCTTCTTATTCCCCAAGCCACTCCATTACCAAACCCAATTTCCACCTCCAACCACCCAAATTAACCCAAATTTATCCACATTCCCTTTCTAATGGAGAGCTAGAGACTTGGAGCACAAGAAGAGGTTGGAGTGGAGCCCAAGCTAGGAGGATCGTCTCCAACATATCCTCATTGTGTCCATTTTTGTAAAAATTTATTGGGACACAACTCCCAATAGGTAAATTTTCTTTTCCTACCAATTTATATTTAGAAATCCAAATTAAACTAATAGGAACCCTCCCATAGGTGAAAATGACTTCCTAATGGTAGATCTAGGTGGTAGAGGCCTTAAATTTATTAGATATAGGATTTTGTGTGATGGGATTGTGTTTTCTATGGTTAATTTGGTGGAATTACGAATTTGATTCCACCAAGTATTTGATACATGTTCCCAAAGGAAATTTTGTGTCCAAATTGAGTTATGCTTGTGTCCTTATGTCCAAAATTCGATACCTAGGTTCGTGTCATGATACTTCATGAAACATATGGTTATAATTGGTTATTCTTATGTAATTGTGTTTATGTATTTTAATTAGGTGTATACATGTGTTCTTTTATCCAAAATAGCCTAAATTCGTCAAAGTATTCAGTCTCTTTTTTAGCAACCATAACAACTGAGAAATGCCATAACTTCTAACTCATGACTCCAATTAATCTCCTATTTTTTAGCAGAACCGTATCAGAGTGAGCTTATCAAATATATAAATTAATAAGAAAAATTCAATCTAAATTTTTTTGTAAAATTGTTTGAGCATCAGATGTCCGAAAAACGAATACAATTTGGTGTTTTCGCGATTTTGGGAGCTTTCAGACACGAAAATGCAATCTGTTTGAAGTTTCAGAAAGCTGATACGAAGGGATATGACATACTTTAACCCCATAATTTATTGAATATGTTTAATAGGTGAAGTATTAGTTACAAGTAGTGAACTGACTATATAATATAGGTTTTTACGGGTATTCATAAAAATATGGATATGGCCATAGTTATATCACCAATAGACTAAAGATATAACATAGATATAGATTAGTATAAAATCCAAGTGATAGGATATTCATTGGTTCATACACATATTGACATTGACAATTCATAATATAGGTTACATGGCTCCGATACAGGTTCTGACATTTTACCACCGGCTCAGGACCACATGCGAGTACATTTTATGATAGTTTTCTTACTTGATAGCTTTTATGATACATGTTTATAGTACTGTTTTACTTGATATCTGATACTAGATACACGGATTGGTATTATATGGATATATTATTATGATATACGTAGTTTCAGGTCAATTGATATTTTGGACTATTGATTTACTGGACTAATGTATTCATCACTGGGCTAATGTATTTACTAGACTATTGACATTCTCTGGACTATTATGATTTCTTGTGTCGGGACCTGGATCTATGAGTATTAGTCATATTTCTATTCCATGGTCTTATTGGAACAATAACAGCCACACACAACACGTGTGGTTTGTCAAATTTTACTCCTTAGCCGTTCATACATCGACTTGGTATTTCAAAACACTTAGATAGGTAGTCTTCCCTGGTTATACTCTATACTTGCTGATTACTTTCATATATTGCTATATTTATTGGTCTTCACATATTTGACTTGTCTTTACTATCATAATTATCTGTTCACTCTATTTACTTTTCCATGCTTTTATACTTATATGTTTTACACTATTTTGTATCATGATTCTATTCTTACATGTCCATCATGTATTTTATTACTATTTAATATTTTATAGTCTTTATCATGTATTGGAACTGCTGTTATAGTTGTACTCGTTCCATCCTGACTGGCTAGGCGCGCCTGTTCTATTAACGTGTGAGCGCCCAGGTGAGTGCGCCTGTTCTTTAACAGCGCACAAGCGCATACGCGCATATTTTTAGGAGGAGTTGTGTTCCACGTTCATGGACTTCAGAGTGATGCTATAGTGGAGACTGCACTTTCACTGTGGACCATTAGGTGACATCTTTAGATATCTATACTAGTATTCTTATTCCAGTATCATGCTCTAGTTTTATTTTTATTAGTTAGTTGTTTGGGTTGCTTTCCTTTTCATATCTTTCTTTGTATAATATGATTGAGTTATGATGATACTAGTTGTTCTTGTGATGATGCATATGATTCCATTGAGGCCTGGACAATATTCTACCATCAATGTTGCGAAGTAGGCTGGAGGTACCCACGTAATCGTGCCCCGATCATCTGGGTGCGGATCGTGACAATTTTCAACTATGATCTATGAATATCTCGAACTAAATATTTGATGTAATATCTTTATTTGAGATATATTTGCTATAGATATTACAAGTTACCTACTCTTCTTTATTGAACCCCAAACATAGTTTTTATAATAAGAGTAAATCAAATACAGATATTAAATAGAACGAAAAGAAAAAAAAGGGTCTATGATAAGAAATATTATTGAATGTGGCTAACAAAAGCAAGCATGGATTTAATAACTATTTTTTGTAATATAACATATTAGTAAAAAGTTGAACATATCCATAAATAAACTCAGTCAGATACTGTTTTTATACTTTACACTATACAACATCAGTATCAGTAAAACATATCTACGATGGTCCATTTATTAGTAGAACTGGATTTTTATTTCATTTTTTCTTTTAATAGTTTTATCTTTTGTATTTTGTCATTTGTGAAATAAGGACTTATTTTATAATTGGTTATTTGCAAAACTTGACGCTAACATATTCATCTTCTTATTGTTATAGGAGATTAAACTATGGATAAGAGTTGGATCCAACTTAATTGACAAATTTTGTCCTGCATTTATAAAATGTGTGACTGATTTTTCTTTAATTTGCTGTGTCAACTATTGATAGCGCAGGTAAATATGGTGTCCATGTCGCGATAGTAACAAAGGTTGGTATATCCCAGTTAGAGCTGTGAAGTCCCACTTGCATATAAATGGTATTAGTCCGACCTATACTACATGCTCCATTTAAAGCTATTTTGCAGATCTTGGTCTTGGTTATAATTGCATTCATGATTGTAAAAATGATTAGATCCTATTCTGGAAAGATCATGCTAACAAACAAGAGTGTCCCAAGTGTGGTGAGTCTAGATGGGTGTATAATGATAACATCAATAACAAGAAGGTTCCTCAGAAGATCCTGCGACACTTTCTGTCATAACTCGTACCTGATATTCGGGCACGAGTACGTGGGTACGTCCAAGCTATGTCACAGTGTCTGTGGTAGAATGCTATCTAAAACCTTATAAATATGTAATCACAGTCCATGCAATAATACCTCAACTCCATAAGCAGAACAAGGATATATAATAATGGTAATACTCAATAACAAAATCTAATTAGAAGATAAAGCACAATATAATATAACGAGAAGGAAATCAAAACCACAAGTCTAGCAAGTCAAGATAATCAACCAACAAGTCTAAAAATGCTAATATAACATTCAAGTAATCTCAAATGCTCTCCGAAGATAAATTCAGTATAAAAATAGTAAGTACTAGCTAACTAACTAAGCAGTCTCAGACATGGTCTCTCTCGTAACTACTCAATGCTCATCATTAGCAATATGGTCAATCTTAGCACACTCAACCTCCTAGGGTCCGTATAAGTGGGACACCAATCCTCCAAGCAATTTTTTAAAAATGTTATCCAGTCAAGATGGAACGAGTACAAGCACTGAAAGCAATTCCAATACATAGTAGAAGCTATGAAATAGTAAATAGTAATAAAATACATGATAAGGAAATTAAAACTGATATCATGGCATGGAAAATAAGAGAAAAAAGTAATCAAGGACAATATGGCATGGTCATCATATATAAAATGAAATAGAGAAGAATTGTAACCAACTAAGTGTTTCGAAATACTAATTTTAATATGTGATCAGCTTGGGAGAAGCACGATCTATACTAAAAGAAATCTAGCTCAATCATACATGAAGTGTATGATTAGCTGGTTAGCATGGTCTACACTACCACACTGTCTAATAGGGTATGATAACATATCTAACTAATACTCCCCCCCCAACTAGTACAATGGATCCAAATTATGACATATCCTGACATGTAAATCATAATTGACGATCTAAAATACGATGCACAATAATCACTATCTATATAATATATGAGAGGTAACATCTCCTGACTGGGATCCAAAATATATCATTTCGTGTACCATCGTATCAGGAATAAAGTACAACATCCCTAAGAATATGTAACATAGAAGCTATCAAGTAAAAGAAACTATCAGAGAATATACTCGTTTGTGGTCCTAAGCTGAAAATACAAGTCAGTATCCTTATCGGAGTCCAAGTGACCTATATATGAATTTTTAATGTCAATAGGTGATTTGGAAATATAAACAAGCTTAACTATCTTTATTTTAGGTTTATAGGTCAATAGAATAAAACTAGGTAATTACTATTTTTGGGTTTTCTAATAATACCTATTTGGTTGGCCTATATAGTTATCTAAGCTATTACCAAGCTATTTTTAAGTATTATAGTCATACCCTATAGGTATAGGGTATGACTAGAATACCTAGAAATATGATACTTATATTTATGAGTCTCTCATAAATATAAGTATCATATCATATAATATCTTAGCTATTTACCAAGTACATTTGTCACTACCACTTTTTTATATAAGGGCATTTGAGTAATTTCACCATTTTAAAATAATTATGTATTAAATTAATCTGCTGAGTTATATAAACTATTTATATGTTGTAAGTGATAATTGATTTTAGGTCTAACCCTAGAATCTTCCATTAAGACCAACCCTAGAGTGAAACCCTAAGTCAAGACCTAATTCTAGAGAAGCCCTAGAACCCATTAGGTCAAACCCTAATGAGAAACCCTAATTTAAAAACCCAGTTCTGGTGAAACCCTAGAAGTCTAATTTTAGGGTGAACCCTCAAACTCTAACAGGCCTAAACCTTAGTTAATTGGGTTCTACATGACCTAACCATAAAGGTTTAACCTAAAACTAAGCTTGGAAACCCTAACCTAGTTGTTTATATAAAAGGGAGCCACCATTCTTCATGTAGTAGAGAAACCCTAGCCTCCATCAAGAGAAACCATCTCCCCACCCAATTTTCGAGATCTAGCCCTAGGGTTCCATTTTCTCCTCCTCCAAAGCAAGGAAAGCAAGGAACGTGGGTCAGGAAGCCTTGGAGAAGAAGAACCTCATTGAAGAAACCATCCCTGCAGGTAAAAACCCTATTTCTATTCCTTTAAATTTTGTTTTCAGATGTTCATGGCCCTTAGGAAACCCCCCAACTGTGTAAGAGTTTGAATTCTAGGGTTTTGATTTAGGTTGGTGTTCATACATTGGGTTCCCAATGAATTCGTGAACCCTAACCCTAGGTGTTGCTTGTAGATCTATCCCATCCTCCAACGTGTATGGTTTAGATCTCGGTTCCTAGAGTTGGTTGGGAATTTAGGGATTTGTATGTATATGTATTTTTCTGCACTGCACGTGCTCGAAGGAATGATCATTAAGGATATATTTATCTAACTTATTCAAGCTCTGAATATTTTGATATATAAATCTATATACCTAAAAATATTTATGTTATTGTTGTATGTAGCCTGTGTCCCAATGTCTATGTATCAGTATTTCAGTGAGGAAGAATGCTTGTGTGTGTGCAGTCGGGTTGTGCACTGAGGGGGGGATCTTCCCTGTGCAGTCAGAAACTGTGGTTGAGGGAACTTGAGAGTCTGTGTGTTCCCAGTTTTACCTGTGTATGTAGAGTGTCCCAGGTTCAACAGTAGGTTCTGTGTGTTGGTGTATTAATGTATAGGGGAGTGAATGAACCAATGGGTAGATGTGTAGCTGATTGTTCCCAGGTTCAATGCACACTGTGTGTTTCTGTGTAGGTTGTGTATTGGTGAAGTGCCTGTGTATATGTGTATTAGATTAGGTAAGGACATGTGTATGGGAGTATCCTAATAACTGTGTATATGTGTGTTCAGAGTGTAGCAGAACATGTGTGTGTGTGTGTGGCTGTAGGTCAGTAACTTGAGTGTTAAAATATGCAGATATCAGTATGTGTGTAAGGTTATGTATCAGTGTATTTGGATTTGGGGGAAATCTGTATTCTGTGTGTGAGAATGCCTGAGAGTGCATCCTAGTATTTCTGTGTGTAGTCCAGTAGGGTGTAGGTAATGTATCAGTATCCAGTGGCTGTGTCTATGTGTATCCAGGTCAATTTTCCTGTGGGTAGCAGTGTCTACTTGTGTGTGGATGTAGGATAGTGTTGGTGTAGGGTGTCTCAGTTAATTGGAACTTGTGTGTGTGTGTCAGTTTATGAGATACCTGTGTGCAGAATTTTGTGTGCAGAATTTTGTGTAATTGGGTATCAAGTGGCAGTGAGTAGAGGGGTGTCTGTGTGTTAACACTGTGTCAGTAGGTAGAGCAGTGTATCAGAGAGTGCAGTGAGGTTAGGGGCATACCTAGTTTGTGAGTGAACTGAGAATGTGTGTGTCTATGTATAAAATTATCTGTGTAACTGTGTTGTATCTTCAGAAACAGTGCCAGTGTGTGCCTGTGAGGCATGTGTGTGTGTGTAGTGGCTATGTGTGCTGTGTGTGCAGAATTAGTGTAAGAAATAGGTGTGTATCAGTATCAGTAATACCTACAGCAGCATCACCTGTTTGTGTGAGGAAGCTGTGATAGTGAGAGTGTGTATGAGTGAAACTGGAGGTGTATCAGTAGAGGGAGACAGTGTAGTGTGTCCCCCAGATTATTTCAGATTCAGAGTAGGAAATATCTGCCTGTGTGAGTGTGATGCTGTGAATGTTGTGTGAGAGTAGTGTGTCAGGGAGTTGAGTATCATTAGAATCCAGAACCTAGTGTATCAGTATACATGTTAGAAATGTCTGTGTGCAAATTGTGTAACAGTAAAGTTATGGGCTAGTTAATGACTAGTGTTAGTTGACTTATTAAGATATTAAGGGTGTAAGAATTTGTATATTGCATTAGTGATTAGTTAAGTTGGTACTAGTATGGCTTAAGTAAAGATTTGGTTAATACTAATTAGCCAGAGTGGAAATGGGAGCACGTGACCATGGATTTTGTTTCAGGGCTTCCACGTTCTCCAGGAGGGAAGGACGCAATTTGGGTCATCGTGGACAGGTTGACCAAATCAGCCCATTTCTTACCTTTCAAGGTGGGCACGTCGACAGAGAAGCTAGCAGAGATGTACGTGCGGCAGATTATTAGACTTCATGGAGTTCCGGTGAGCATCGTCTTGGATCGGGATAGCCGTTTTACCTCCCACTTCTGGAGGAGTCTGCAGGCTAACTTGGGCACTCAGCTCAAGTTCAGTATCGCATACCACCCCCAGACAGATGGGCAGTCTGAATGGACTATTCAGACTCTCGAGGATATGCTACGCACTTGCGTTCTAGATCTCGGAGGTTCTTGGGAGGATCATCTGCACCTGGTAGAGTTCGCTTACAACAACAGCTACCAGGCCAGCATCGATATGTCACCATTTGAGGCTCTTTATGGACGGAGGTATCGTACACCGCTATCTTGGGACGACGTTGGAGAGAGAGCCTTGCTAGGACCAGAAATGGTCGTGGATGCAGCAGAAAAGGTAAAACTCATCAGAGACAGACTGCGAGTGGGCCGACAGCCACCGTAGACCCCTTGAGTTTCAGGTATAGATTGTTATTTTCTGGCTTGTGTTTGTTTGTTTAGACTGCGTGTTGAGACTGTTTTATTTTAGGTTGGCGATCTAGTATTCCTACGGATTTCTCCGACGCGTGGCACAATTCGTTTTGGTAGAGGCGGGAAGCTTAGCCCACGCTACATCAGACCCTTCAGTATTCTTGCAAGGGTAGGTGCAGTGGCGTATAGATTAGACTTGTCGCCTGCATTGGAGGGAGTGCATGATGTGTTCCACGTGTCGCAGCTGAGACGGTACGTGGCAGACCCTAGTCATGTACTTGACCACTCGGAGATTGAGGTTGGTCCGACGCTCAGCTACCCCGAGCAGCCCGTAGAGATCTTGGACCGCAGAGAGAAGGTGTTGCGAAACCAAACTATTCCTTTGGTTCGTGTTGCATGAAGATATCACTCTCCAGGGGAGTCGACCTGGGAGAGAGAGGACAAAATGCGCGAGCAATACCCGTATCTCTTCTAGATTTGAGGTATATTCCTTTTCTGATTTCATTCTTGTTGTAGTTCGGTCCAATTTCGAGGACGAAATTTCTTTTAGGAGGGTAGACTTGTCACTACCACTTTTCTATATAAGGGCATTTGAGTAATTTCACCATTTTAAAATAATTATGTATTAAATTAATCTGCTGAGTTATATAAACTATTTATATATTGTAAGTGATAATTGATTTTAGGTCTAACCCTAGAATCTTCCATTAAGACCAACCCTAGAGTGAAACCCTAAGTCAAGACCTAATTCTAGAGAAGCCCTAGAACCCATTAGGTCAAACCCTAATGAGAAACCCTAATTTAAAAACCCAGTTCTGGTGAAACCCTAGAAGTCTAATTTTAGGGTAAACCCTCAAACTCTAACAGGCCTAAACCTTAGTTAATTGGGTTCTACATGACCTAACCATAAAGGTTTAACCTAAAACTAAGCTTGGAAACCCTAACCTAGTTGTTTATATAAAAGGGAGCCACCATTCTTCATGTAGTAGAGAAACCCTAGCCTCCATCAAGAGAAACCATCTCTCCACCCAATTTTCGAGATCTAGCCCTAGGGTTCCATTTTCTCCTCCTCCAAAGCAAGGAAAGTAAGGAACGTGGGTCAGGAAGCCTTGGAGAAGAAGAACCTCATTGAAGAAACCATCCCTGCAGGTAAAAACCCTATTTCTATTCCTTTAAATTCTGTTTTCAGATGTTCATGGCCCTTAGGAAACCCCCCAACTGTGTAAGAGTTTGAATTCTAGGGTTTTGATTTAGGTTGGTGTTCATACATTGGGTTCCCAATGAATTCGTGAACCCTAACCCTAGGTGTTGCTTGTAGATCTATCCCATCCTCCAACGTGTATGGTTTAGATCTCGGTTCCTAGAGTTGGTTGGGAATTTAGGGATTTGTATGTATATGTGTTTTTCTGCACTGTACGTGCTCGAAGGAATGATCATTAAGGATATATTTATCTAACTTATTCAAGCTCTGAATATTTTGATATATAAATCTATATACCTAAAAATATTTATGTTATTGTTGTATGTAGCCTGTGTCCCAATGTCTATGTATCAGTATTTCAGTGAGGAAGAATGCCTGTGTGTGTGCAGTCGGGTTGTGCACTGAGGGGGGGGGGATCTTCCCTGTGCAGTCAGAAACTGTGGTTGAGGGAACTTGAGAGTCTGTGTGTTCCCAGTTTTACCTGTGTATGTAGAGTGTCCCAGGTTCAACAGTAGGTTCTGTGTGTTGGTGTATTAATGTATAGGGGAGTGAATGAACCAATGGGTAGATATGTAGCTGATTGTTCCCAGGTTCAATGCACACTGTGTGTTTCTGTGTAGGTTGTGTATTGGTGAAGTGCCTGTGTATATGTGTATTAGATTAGGTAAGGACATGTGTATGGGAGTATCCTAATAACTGTGTATATGTGTGTTCAGAGTGTAGCAGAACATGTGTGTGTGTGTGGCTGTAGGTCAGTAACTTGAGTGTTAAAATGTGCAGATATCAGTATGTGTGTAAGGTTATGTATCAGTGTATTTGGATTTGGGGGAAATCTGTATTCTGTGTGTGAGAATGCCTGAGAGTGCATCCTAGTATTTCTGTGTGTAGTCCAGTAGGGTGTAGGTAATGTATCAGTATCCAGTGGCTGTGTCTATGTGTATCCAGGTCAATTTTCTTGTGGGTAGCAGTGTCTACTTGTGTGTGGATGTAGGATAGTGTTGGTGTAGGGTGTCTCAGTTAATTGGAACTTGTGTGTGTGTGTCAGTTTATGAGATACCTGTGTGCAGAATTTTGTGTACAGAATTTTGTGTAATTGGGTATCAAGTGGCAGTGAGTAGAGGGGTGTCTGTGTGTTAACACTGTGTCAGTAGGTAGAGCAGTGTATCAGAGAGTGCAGTGAGGTTAGGGGCATACCTAGTTTGTGAGTGAACTGAGAATGTGTGTGTCTATGTATAAAATTATCTGTGTAACTGTGTTGTATCTTCAGAAACAGTGCCAGTGTGTGTGCCTGTGAGGCATGTGTGTGTGTGTAGTGGCTATGTGTGCTGTGTGTGCAGAATTAGTGTAAGAAATAGGTGTGTATCAGTATCAGTAATACCTACAGCAGCATCACCTGTTTGTGTGAGGAAGCTGTGACAGTGAGAGTGTGTATGAGTGAAACTGGAGGTGTATCAGTAGAGGGAGACAGTGTAGTGTGTCCCCCAGATTATTTCAGATTCAGAGTAGGAAATATCTGCCTGTGTGAGTGTGATGCTGTGAATGTTGTGTGAGAGTAGTGTGTCAGGGAGTTGAGTATCATTAGAATCCAGAACCTAGTGTATCAGTATACATGTTAGAAATGTCTGTGTGCAAATTGTGTAACAGTAAAGTTATGGGCTAGTTAATGACTAGTGTTAGTTGACTTATTAAGATATTAAGGGTGTAAGAATTTGTATATTGCATTAGTGATTAGTTAAGTTGGTACTAGTATGGCTTAAGTAAAGATTTGGTTAATACTAATTAAGGTGGAGTACTAGCAAGATAACTAATAATAACTACTTTAGTTAGATATTGTCTAATGTAGACTATTATGGTATAGATAAGACCTAGTTAACCTAGTTGGACCTAGCTAAGACCTAGTTTAGCTAGCATTGACCTAGAAACCTCGTATTTAAATTGTTAAGCATGTTTATTCTTTTATTTCAATATTTTGACATTAATATTCCATAAATAGGTCATTGTGATCCCACTTTGGACATCGATCCTCACACCTTGCTCAGGACCACAGGCGAGTACATTCTCTGACAGTTTTTATTGTTGATTACTTCTATAAATTGTAGTGTATTACATACTTGATTCCGACACTGTGGATACACGAGTTAGCACCCTAGATCCCCATCATGAGGAGTCGTAATTGGAATCCACCGTGCTAGCTGGGGATGGGGAATTATTAGTAGATTATGTGATCATATCCAAATCCTTGCCATGCATCATAGCTCACCCCACTTCTCACATCGGGTGCGGCCTGACCATCATCATGCTTCATAGCTGTTATATATGATTAGCCTGACCATTATCATGCATCATAGCTAACCATATGGTTAGCCTGACCTTCAAGAATCATAGCTAATCATATATAACCAGCCTGATCTAGTCCCAAGCCGATCACATGATAAACTAATATTTCAAACACTTAGCTAGATGTTTATCTTTATTCAGATTTACTTGTTCTAGCATTCACTATTATTGTTCATTGCTAGATGCTCTATTGTCTATTTTATTTTCTCCTGTACTTCTCAGTTTCAGCATTTATTTCCATCTTATATCTCTTACACTGTTTATAGATTTTGTCAATTTAATGAAACTGCTGTTAGTGCTTGTGCTTCGCTCCAATCCTGACTGGATAACATTTTTCAGAGGACCTGGAGGATCTTTGCCCCACTCATTACGGCCCAGGAGTAGAGGGTGATTTCACTCCAGAAACCCCAGAGGAGTTGCCTAGCCTAGAGGAGAATTTACCTGGCTGTTCTTAGATACTTTTTCTGCATTATTGTTTTAGACTGAGACTGAGATGTATTTATTATTTTGTGACTTGTGAGGTCATTTAGACCCAGGATTTGAGTTGGATATTTGTGGTTGGTTTTATTAGAACTCTTTTCTATTCTCATCGTGCTATGATTTCTATTTAGCTGGTGATTGAGTATATCATAGAACTGTGTTTTTTATCATTGTCCTCCGTACGGAGTTGAGATTATTGACAGGATATATTATGTTTAGACCTAGACATCGTTCTACCGCCGATGCTGCGGCGTAGGCTGGACGTACCCACGACTCATGCCCAAATTCCGGGTGCGGGTCGTGACAACATTACCCATTACCTTGACCACTACCAATTACCTTACCCTTATTCCCAATTTTTTAGTATCTTGACGAATACCTTACACTCCTATATACTTACCCATTATATAGTTCTAATACCTTGAACCAAGTAGGATACCATCTCACACCACTCAAACTTATTATTGCTTATTGATACTTGAGTATCATGATACCAATACCTTATGGATACCCAAGTATCACCTTGATACCCATATCTAGGATACTCTCAACCACTCTAATACCTACCTCGATACTCACTCACACAATAGCACTACACTACCTTACTCAAATACTACACTTATACCTACACTTGGACCTACACCAACACAACCTCACAACCATGCTCAGCTACTACAGTAAATACCTTCACCTGTGCACCTTAGCACAACACAACTGTTGTAATTTTTCATGCCCTAGTACCAAAATATGAAGATGGACAAGGCCAACTACCCCATACAAGGTACTATACGTCGTACGATGATCACGACTGTAACTAGACAAGGGGGTGCATGCTATAATCATGTCACTTAGGGTCACATGAACATCTATGTTTCAATCAATCAAACAAGAAACATGAATCATATAGCATATATGATAAAGCAATAAGTGTCACGATCCGTACCCAGTGTAAGGGTACAAGTCGAAAATAACGCCCAGCCTACGCCGCAAAATAGGCAGTAGAACGCTGTCTAGGTAATCTATCTAAGAATATAATAAACCACCAACAATGATAATATACTCAATCACTGATCTAAGATGGAATGAGCACAAATCAGATAAAGAATAGAAAAGTTATAATATAACTCATGAGTCAAAAATAATACATCAATGAGTCTGAAAGAATACTAACAAATAAGCTGGAGACAAATCCAGTGCAAGAATACTAAGAAGCTACTAAACTCGGGTCATCTGTTTCAGTTAGGATAAGTTCCTCCTGAACTAGGGTCTCAGACTCTAGACCCACAACATCCTGAGGTTTCACGCCCCAGTCCAAAAATACGAAGGACTAGGAACACGTAAGCATGCCAGCCATATGTATATGGCAACTCTAATATATGGATACCATAACCCACACATACGTTGTAATATGAATAAAAACTTATATGTGGTATAAATATTGTCACAAGTCACAGGGCATAACTAAATCTCATCCACAGAATCAAATAGAAATAAATAACCAATCCACTATATAACTAAATCTCAATATGAAGTATCAGAGAATGATAGTCGGGTGGAAACAAATCCCCTACCAACTAGAATATAAGAGAGACAAAATAGGTACATCTAATGAACCATGAGACTCGAAGAGAAGACCTCCTCGAATGAGATAAGTAGTAAGTCCTGATCCGTGCTCCTGCAAATAGTCGAGATCGTCTACACCTGGAATGGGACCAGGTCCTCAGAGGGACGTAACAAGATACATAGAAGCATGCCAATTTGAATACAGTAAACATGCAATATAGATGAAAAATATATAAGTACGCTGTATAAGACAATCTATATGAATGCATAATGAGGACAACTTTTTGACGTATGGGCATGGGTAGGCTACTCTATCTAATCTCATAACTCACACACACGTCAGGAACATCATCAGCCGATATACTGCGGGGGTAGCGACCATCATGACACCATCAGTCGACATACCACGGAGGTAGCGACCATCGGACACGACTACCATAGCGCGTGCTAGTTACTATGGTTTACCAGAGTGGTTATAGCCCATACGCCTACTGATTGTCCTTCCCTCCCATGATACTATGTGTCAAGTGTGTGTCAACATATATATATATATATATATATATATATATATATATAGCATATACTTATGACTGAAAGAAAACATACATGCAATGAATATACAGAAATATAATAAGCATGCAAAGTACTGTAAGCAATTTGGCAAGGTATCTTGCCTGGCAAGAAAGCTGCAAAGTGTAAGCGTCCAGCAGTCAAGCACACAGGATCAGAAACTACGGTCTCAGAATGAACGTCTCCGGATGCTGAAATAAATATCACCAACGTTCCCAGAATAAGCGAGATAGCTAAAAAATACTACCCTTTCGTCTAATTTGGTCACAGGGGAAAAACGGTAATTTTGGGTCAAAGTGGGATCCACATGTGCCCCATTTTGCATCGAAAAGTGTGCCAGGGGTAAAGGTCTCTAAAAGGGATAAATTATAGGTCAAACTAATTCTAAACGTCAATACGAACTCAACGATAGGTCCAATTTTGGATTCCGGTGAGCCGAACACAATTTTGCCCAAAAAGTCAACCGTGGGGCCCACAATTAGGCAACTTGGTCAACTATCTCAAAATTGCGTGAAACTTGGGTCACAGGACCAGCACGATATCATGAGTCCAATGGTGCAAGTTTTATCGTATTCTGACGAGCGTACAATAAATGGTGTGGGATTTTACAAAAGTCGCGATACGGGGACACTTAGCGGCTATCCGCGTGCGAGGCACTGTATCGCATCAAGAAATAACTGAACACCTGAACGATCTTGAAATAAATGTTCATGTTTACATATGCTATGCTCTTGAATGTTTATACTTGCCCCGTACATGAATTAACAATGTTTGCCTTGGACAGGGAAGGAGATGGTAAGTTGGTAAGTCTCGCCGTGTTTCCTCTCATGTTGCACGGCGCACTGCCCGACACGTTAGGCTATTCAATATTTGCATGAAACTGATCCTAAGACAACTTAATAGTTGGTGCACGGAACTTATATTACCTGTTTAGATTTATCGAGCTGGCGAGTAGCTTCCCCACCAGTGCATTCAATGTACTGATAATCCACCAGTTTGTATGCAGGATGCGGGAGAACACTTGTTCGGTGCGGATGCCTCCTACGTGAGTGCTAAGGCATGGACATCACTCTGAAGCAACGGTGCATCTGGGTCAGAAGCACATATACAAGGCATAATGTTGGAATATAGCCCGAACTCGCCTGGACATCGCCTTTACAATCATTCCACAGTTGTAGCCACTTGGCACGCTTTTACTGTTTCAGAGAGAGAGGCTTGAGCGACTTGTAACCTCGGCTATACGCCGCCAGTAACACATATTTATATCAATAAAAGAGCTTGCTTTACTTCAAACTTGTGTTTCAATGCTTTCGCTATATTTTAGACTCAGTGAACCTGTTACCGATCGCCTATGTGTTCATGACTCCGCTGCACTCGGATAATCTGTGCGACTCTGTAGCTTAAAACTCTTACCGTCAGCCAATGAATCACGGCCTTGCACGGGCGCGATTCACGCTCATACGGCATCACGCCCAGATGGGTCAAGCGATCGTTCCGCGGGAGCGCTGGCAAGGGTGATTCTGCCTGGTGGGAACGGCCAATTTGCCTACGGGAGATTGGGGCATGACATAGTGGTATCAGAGCCTGGCTTCTATACCTTTGGACTTCGATTCGATATCTCTGTTTTGAAAGCTTGTTCGTGGGTTATGTGCACGCTCTCTCTCAATGCCTCGGTGGGATGTTCCAATAATAAGTCTAAATACTTTCAAAATGTATTTTGAATGATATGATTGCTTGTCTGGTTGTATGCTGCGAGCGGCCTTTGTGCCAACCTGTGCGAACCCTTAAGAGTATCGCTAGTAGCTTGTCCAATTTTACTAACTCTAAGTTTGGTTGAATGCATCTATTCGAGGGACGCCTTAAACTAGTGCACCATCCAAGACTTAAGAAAAGGTGAAACTCGAGTGCTAAGACTTCACTATCACTAAGCTGGTTGACGTGTTCACGCTAGAGGGGCCCTTCGAAAGTGCGCACGATCAAGTCTAAGCAATATGCTAATTTCGACGCTTGTGCAAGTGAATATCCAAATGAACAAGTACAACGACTTGTCTAGGATTGCCTCAACCCTAGATTACCGCTTGTCCTCAGTAAGTCTCGAGGACGAGACTTTTTCTGAGTTGGGTAGGATATAATACCCCGTTCCGCTCAAGCGGACTGCCGACTCAAACGACAAAAGTGCAACTGTTCTGACCCGCTTTGCCTCAAACGAGAAGCAAAAGATATCCAGACTTATCCCTACAGGAATTAGGCTTAGGCTTTCAGAGGCTCGCTTGACGTATCGCTCTACCGAGGCGAATCATCGCTAAGGTGGGTGGCTACGGTGAACTTATCTTTGCTTAGCCAGCACACATAAAATCTGGAATATTCATGATAGTCGCTAGGTGAATAACCCATGCATGCTAATAAATCCAACACACCTAGCTAAGGGAATAATCCTAACTTGTATTGCTATGCTAGAACATGGAAAATGAAATACTGCTTATATATGTTCAGACCCTCGCATGCTAAGTCCCTAACGGTTTTATCTCTCGGCTTACCTTCGGGCCCGAGCAAACGTGCTGCTTATGTTCCTTAGAAACGCATGCTTGTCTGCTTGTACATTGCCTTGACTCAATACTTGTAACACAAGCCAACACCCTATTATACAGGATATTGTTCCGAACGACTATGAGAACGAAAATTAGGCAATGCATCTTATCTTATACTATTGTTGCCTCAACAGCATGCCTCTTGTCTTGTACTCTTGTCTTGTACGCTAGTTGCCCCAACCAAGTAAATGGATAACTTACCCGAGACGCCGTTCGATCACGGACAACTTGTGCACAGGGATGGTCTAGCGGGCGATGCTGGGGCACTGGCATCGTCCCGGTCCGGGCAAGACCAATTATTTTAGTCTCTTGTTCTTGGCGGAATGGTTTACAGCACCTCTTGTACTTTCGTTGCACACCATTCTCGTCAAAGACTATACCGTCCGTTATGGCATACGCCAGTGATCGCCTTGTATTTAACTTATTGCATGCTTGCTGGTAAAGAAATAAAAGATAACAAGTAATCCTCGCTTAGCGGCTATCCGCGTGCGAGGCACTGTATCGCATCAAGAAACAACTGAACACCTGAACGATCTTGAAATTAATGCTCGTGTTTGCATATGCTATGCTCTTAAATGTTTATACTTGCCCCGTACATGAATTAATAATGTTTGCCTTGGACAGGGAAGGAGATGGTAAGTTGGTAAGTCTCGCCGTGTTTCCTCTCATGTTGCACAGCGCACTGCCCGACACGTTAGGCTATTCAATATTTGCATGAAACTGATCCTAAGGCAACTAGAAAGACAACTTAATAGTTGGTGCACGGAACTTATATTACGTGTTTGGATTTGTCGAGCGGGCGAGTAGCTTCCCCACCAGTGCATTCAATGTACTGATAATCCACCAGTTTGTATGCAGGGTGCGGGAGAACACTCGTTCGGTGCGGATGCCTCCTACGTGCGTGCTAAGGTGTGGACATCACTCCGAAGCAACGGCGCATCCGGGTCAGAAGCACATATACAAGGCATAATATTGGAACATAGCCCGAACTCGCCTGGACATCGCCTGTACAATCATTCCACAGTTGTAGCCACTTGACACGCTTTTACTATTTCAGAGAGAGAGGCTTGAGCGACTTGTAACCTCGGCTATACGCCGCCTGTAACACATGTTTATATCAATAAAAGAGCTTGGTTTACTTTAAACTTGTGTTTCAATGCTTCCGCTATATTGTCGACTCAGTGAACCTGTTACCGATCGCCTATGCGTTCATGACTCCGCTGCACTCGGACAATCTGTGCGACTCTGTGGCTTAGAACTCTTACCGCCAGCCAATGAATCACGGCCTTGCACGGGCGCAGTTCACGCTCGTGCGATATCACGCCCAGATGGGTCAAGAGATCGTTCCGCGGGAGCGCTGGCAAGGGTGATTCCCGCCTAGCGGGAATGGCCGATTTGTTTGCGGGAGATTGGGGCGTGACATAGTGGTATCAGAGCCTGGCTTCTACGTCTTTGGACTTCGATTCGATATCTCTGTTTCGAAAGCTCATTCGTGGGTTATGTGCACGCTCTCTCTCAATGCCTCGATGGGATATTCCAACAATAAGTCTAAATACTTTCAAAATACATTTTGAATGATATGATTGCTTGTCAGGTTGTATGCTGTGAGCGGCCTTTGTGCCAACCTGTGCGAACCCTTGAGAGTATCGCTAGTAGCTTGTCCGATTTCACTAACTCTAAGTTTGGTTGAATGCATCTATTCGAGGGACGTCTTAAACTAGTGCACCATCCAAGACTTAAGGAAAGGTGAAACTCGAGTGCTAAGACTTCACTATCACTAAGCTGGTTGACGTGTTCACGCTAGAGGGGCCCTTCAAAAGTGCACACGATCCAGTCTAAGCGATATGCTGATTTCGACGCTTGTGCAAGTGAATATCCAAATGAACAAGTACTATGACTTGTCTAGGATTGCCTCAACCCTAGATTATTTCTTGTCCTCAGTAAGTCTCGAGGACGAGACTTTTTCTGAGTTAGGTAGGATGTAACACCCCGTTTCGCTCAAGCGGACTGCCGACTCAAACGGCAAAAGTGCAACTGTCCCGACCTGCTTTGCCTCAAACGAGAAGCAAAAGATATCCAAACTTGTCCCTACAGGAATCCGACTTAGGCTTTCAGAGGCTCGCTTGACGTATCGCTCTACCGAGGCAAATCATCGCTAAGGTGGGTGGCTACGGTGAACTTGTCTTTGCTTAGCCAGCACACATAAAATCTGGAATATTTATGCTAGTCGCTAGGTGAATAACCCCTGCATGCTAATAAATCCAACTCACCTAGCTAAGAGAATAATCCCAACTTGTATTGCTATGCTAGAACATGGAAAATGAAATACTGCTTATATATGTTCAGACCCTCGCATGCTAAGTCCCTAACGGTTTTATCTCTCGGCTTACCTTCGGGCCTGAGCAAACGTGCTGCTTATGTTCCTTAGAAATGCATGCTTGTCTGCTTGTACATTGCCTTGACTTAATACTTGTAACACAAGCCAACACCCTGTTATACAGGATATTGTTCAGAACGACTATGAGAACGAAAATTTGGCAATGCATCTTGTCTTGTACTATTGTTGCCTCAACATCATGCCTCTTGTCTTGTACTCTTGTCTTGTACTCTTGTCTTGTACGCTAGTTGCCCCAACCATGTAAATGGATAACTTATTCGATCATGGACAACTTGTGCACAGGGATGGTCTAGCGGGCGATGCTGGGGCACTGGCATCGTCCCGGTTCGGGCGAGACCAATTATTTTAGTCTCTTGTTCTTGGCGGAATGGTTTATAGCGCCTCTTGTACTTTCGTTGCACACCATTCTCGTCAAAGACTATACCGTCCATTATAGCATACGCCAGTGATCGCCTTGTATTTAACTTGTTGCATGCTTGCTGGTAAAGAAATAAAAGATAACAAGTAATCCTCGCTTAGCGGCTATCCGCGTGCGAGGCACTGTATCGCATCAAGAAACAACTGAATACCTGAACGATCTTGAAATAAATGCTCGTGTTTGTATATGCTATGCTCTTGAATGTTTATACTTGCCCCGAACATGAATTAACAATGTTTGCCTTGGACAGGGAAGGAGATGGTAAGTTGGTAAGTCTCATCGTGTTTCCTCTCATGTTGCACGGCGCACTGCCCGACACGTTAGGCTATTCAATATTTGCATGAAACTGATCCTAAGGCAACTAGAAAGACAACTTAATAGTTGGTGCACGGAACTTATATTACGTGTTTGGATTTGTCGAGCAGGCGAGTAGCTTCCCCACCAGTGCATTCAATGTACTGATAATCCACCAGTTTGTATGCAGGGTGCGGGAAAACACTTGTTCGGTGCGGATGCCTCCTACGTGCGTTCTAAGGCGTGGATATCACTCCGAAGCAATGACGCATCCGGGTCAGAAGTACATATACAAGGCATAATGTTGGAACATAGCCCAAACTCGCCTGGACATCGCCTGTACAATCATTCCACAGTTGTAGCCACTTGGCACGCTTTTACTATTTCAGAGAGAGAGGCTTGAGCGACTTGTAACCTCGGCTATACGCCGCCTTTAACACATGTTTATATCAATAAAAGAGCTTGCTTTACTTCAAACTTGTGTTTCAATGCTTCCACTATATTGTCGACTCAGTGAACCTGTTACCGATCGCCTATGCGTTCATGACTCCGCTGCACTCGGACAATCTGTGCGATTCTGTGGCTTATAACTCTTACCGCCAGCCAATGAATCACGGCCTTGCACGGGCGCGGTTCACGCTCGTGCGGCATCATGCCCAGATGGGTCAAGCGATCGTTCCGCGGGAGCGCTGGCGAGGGTGATTCCCGCCTAGCGGGAACGGCCGATTTGCCTGCGGGAGGTCGGGGCGTGACAAATTGGGTGTGAACATGGGGGTTTGGTGTTAAAATTCTGGATTGATTTTGGTCAGTTTTTCGATCATTTTTCGGTCAAATTTTCGATCCATCCGGGACACGAAAACTTGTACCGCTTTTAAGAAAATCCTAGAGGGTCACGTTGTGAACGCACACGAACAAACCGCATGCAAAAATGATCAAAATTGAGGGAGATATGATACCGTAAAGATGGGTCCAAAACTGGACTGTGCGCATGCACGCACACACGCTTGGATGGTGGCGGCAGTGCGACGGCGGCCCGCGGCAGTGCGGCGGCGGCGCAGGGGTCGGCCTGAGGTTGGGTGGGGTCGCCGGCGTCGGGGTAGGGTTTATGAGTATTTGGGTTTAAATGGATATCGTAGATGTATATATATATGTATATATAGGGAAAGGGAGAAAGGGGGGACGTGGGTCTGATGTTGCTATGGGTTTTAAGTTCTAGGTAGTGGTTTTAAGGGGAGGGGTAGACTAGTTAGTTTGTTTTAGGTTGTTTAGTCTTAGGATTTAGGGTTTTTTTAGGATTAGTAATTCTTTATTTTTTTCTTTTCCTTTGCCTTTTTCTTTTCTTTTCTTTTCTTTTCTATTTTATTATTGCTATTAATAGTATTAATATTATTATTATAACTATTTCTTAATACTCATTATTATTATTATTATTATTATTATTATTATGCTATTTATTTATTTACGTATATATTTGAGGTAATAAAAATACATTTGTACCTAATTTAAATTAAAAAAATCTATTACTCTTCCACAAAGATTCCTAAAATAAAATAGTAGTTTTTGCACAATAATTCTAAATGATTATCTATCTAGGTAATTAAATCAATAATATATATTTTCTAATTAACTACGAAATAATATAAATAAACTCAATAATTGATTAATTAATTAAATATAATATTTAAAAATATAGGATTTTACATTCTACCCAACTTACAAAAATTTCGTCCTCGAAATTGACACTACCCATATTCATAATGAATCACTATAGTTATTACACTTCATTGCTATCTAGCAGTGCTTCCTAAAAGTCATGATCAACCATTCTAACACTTTCTCATTTATTGCCCATACACTATTCTATTTCTAACTCATCTACACTACCCAACTTACAAGAATTCTACTAGTAGTCAAAGTCTCTTGAGGCTATTATTTAGGTTGTAGGACAAATTTATTTATTGGGTCAAGAATCTTGGAATACTTGTCTGAAATCTCATAACCATGATTTTTCTTTGTAACTGTCAAGTATTGTAGTCTAATACTGCCATGCCACATAACCAGTATGTCTGCAAATACTTCGACTACTCTACTATAGCGGTCTAGCTGCAGCTGTCGCTACTTCGCCAGTGATTTGTTATAGTCGTTAATTCGTAACAAGTGCCCTCAACTTTTTCCTAAGCTTAGTCTAAGTTTTTGGGCAACAGTTAAGTTCTTGACTAACTTTATAAAACTATTAGAAGTAAAAACTAATTCAACAATCTAATTAATTCCTATGGTTTTAAAATGATAAGAGGATACAGATATTGCTATAGTGCATATACATAAGGGTTATCATTATGTACTCATCTTTTAGTTATTAATTATTACTAACACATTTATGTTTTAACTAACCAAATAAGGGTGAGGTTGAAGTAATTTAAATAATTTATAATGGCACGAAAGGATACGACTACGATAGGAAGAGTTAAGCACGAGATAAGGAATGGATATAGAAGAGAAGATGAGCCACCCCAAGGGGCGAGACGGTGATAGGGAAAGAGTACTACTACTGCTACTCACGTCATCTATTAGCATCGTGTATAGGACAATCTAATTAAAATATCAACATATCCTCATATCTGCTAAACTACCTTATATATAATTCTACGTCTACTATTCACCTAAGATCTCGTGTCATAAAGGGGTCATGAGTATGCAATAACAAATATAACTAAAGGTCATACCTGTATCTACGACTTCCTGTGCCTGCGCTTTCTTATTTGTCATCATGAGTGCTTGGCCTATGGGATATACAAACTTATACTAAACATGAACGTTCGTCTTTTCAAAATAGGGGAAGACGAAAAACAACAATAAAAAATTTAAGGAGGAGGTGATAGAATACAAGTACGGGATTCAAAGGGATTAAAGAATTTGAAAGAGAGTTGCCAAGGCAGTTATTGATTAAAATCTTATTTTGGCAAAATTTCTATTTGTATGTTCACATCAGAACAGTTATGTACCTGACATGATATGCTTTGACCAGTCTAGAGGGCAAGTATATTTGTCTAATAAGTTGAGTCAACTATATCTCAATCAACGTAAAGTAGTGATACGAAGAGCGAACCAAGCGCACTAAGGTTGATCAGACTATAATACACTGATTCTGATTTAGACAATGTATTAGTGTGGGCCACCAATAATACATATGTCCTGAACAAGCTTAATAAAAGAATAAGCTTGCAAAACTAGGCTATAATAGCAGCATAAGTCGAGGTAGTAAAAAATATGAGTACACTTGATTATGATGGAGGAAGGTACAGAATAATTTAAGTTCACCAAGAAGATCGATGTTGTGCCTCTACAATTGCCATACTAATTTCTTGTCTAAGTCTATAGTCGACCAAATAGGGGGGGATGGGTCTATAAGTTCTAAGTCTAGATAAACACTAAAGTTCTATAGTCTAGATAAACACTATCTTCTTATGCAAGCCTATAGTTGGTGTCATTCAATTATACTTTATTAATGGGGGCAATAGGACTATGCGTTAGTAGGTTATGAGGCATACTACCCAACTTACAATAATTTAACTAATAGTATTATTGAACAACAGAATCTATATACATAGTACAAGTCACCTTCCTAACCTCTATCAAGCACGAAAGAAAAGATAAGATTGACGTTGAGAAGGGATCAAGCAAGATGCAATGCAAGCAATCAAATAAGAATGCAAAACGAAATCAAGGGAAGTGATAATTAAGTGGATGAGATCCTATATTCTAATCCTATGCGCAGGCTTGCTTGGTACAGTGACGTAACCGAGACAATATGCTCTCGACCTGCATGGGCCACCACAAAAACATGTCATGCCCCAGTCCCAAAATACGTAGGACTAGGAACACGTAAGCATGCCAGCCATATGTATATGGCAACTCCAATATATGGATACCATAACCCATACGTACACTGTAATATGAATAAATACTCACATCTGGTATAAATATTGTCACAAGTCACAGGGCATAACGAAATCTCATCCACAGAATCAAATAAAAATAAATAACCAATCCACTATATAACAGAATCTCAATATAAAGTATCAGAGAATGATAGTCGAGTGGTGTCACGCCCCAGTCCCAAAATATCGAGGGACTAGACACGTGGCAATGGCCAGCAACACACACCGATGGGCAAACCCAATTTAATGAACCCATCAGGGTGTACTTAATGTCACGCCCCGATCTCCCACAGGCAAATCGGCCATTCCCGCTAGGCGGGAATCACCCTCGCCAGCGCTCCCGCGGAACGATCGCTTAACCTATCCGGGCGTGATGCCGCACGAGCGTGATCCACGCCCGTGCAAGGCCATGGTTCATTGGCTGGCGGCAAGAGTTTTAAGCCACAGAGTCGCACAGATTGTCCGAGTGCAGCGGAGTTTAGGAACGCATATCGATCGGTAACAGGTTCACTGAGTCGAAAATATAGCGGAAGCATCGAAACAAGTAAAGTAATCTCTTTATTGATATAAAACATGTATTACAGGCGACGTATAGCCGAGATTACAAGTCGCTCAAGCCTCTCTCTCTGAAACAGTAAAAGCGTGCCAAATGGCTACAACTGTGGAATAAATGTACAGGCGATGGTCAGGCGATGTTCACAACTTATGTCTTGTATATGTGCTTCAGTCCCGGACGCACCGTTGCAAGGCTTCAGAGGGAACTCCTGGCCTTAGCACGCACGAAGGAGGCATCCGCACCGAACGAGGTTCTCCCACACCCTGCATACAAACTGATGGATTATCAGTACATTGAATGCACTGGTGGGGAAGCTACTCGCCCGCTCGACAAATCCAAACACGTAATACAGGTTCCGTGCACAACTATTAAGTTGTCTTTCTAGTTGCCTTAGGATCAGTTTCATGCAGATATTGAATAGCCTAACGTGTCGGGCAGTGCGCCGTGCGATGTTAGAGGAAACACGGCGAGACTTACCAACTTACCATCCCCTTCCCTGTCCAAGGCAAACATTGTTAATTTAAGCAGGGGCATGTATAAACATTCAGGAGGCATAGCATATGCAAACAAGAGTATTTATTTCAAGATCGTTCAGGTGTTTAGTTGCTCTTGATGCGATACAGTGCCTCGCACGCGGATAGCCGCTAAGCGAGGATGAATTATTTATCTTTCGTTTACAAGCAAGCATGCAACAAGTTCATTACAAGGCGATCACTGGCGTATGCCATAATGGACGGTATAGTCTTTGACGAGATGGGTTGCAACAAAGAACAAGGGGTGCTGCAAGCCATTCCGTCGAACAAGAGACTATTTAGTCTTTGACGAGAATGCTTTGCAACAAGTACAAGAGGCGCTGCAAGTTATTCCGCCGAACAAGAGACTAAGAACAATATGTCTCGCCCGGACCGGGTCGATGCCAGTGCCCCAGCATCGCCCGCGAGACCGTTACCCTGTGCACTGGTTGTCCATGATCGAACGGGGCCTTGGTTGGGGCAACAAGAGTACAAGACAAGAGTACAAGACAAGAGGCAAGCTGTTGAGGCAACAATAGTACAAGACAAGATGCATTGCCTATTTCGTTGTTCAGTAACTATCTTTTGCCTTGATGCAATTCTCCTGGGGCGGAGATTGCCTTGGTGACCTAGCGGTCCCGAATACTTGCAGGTTCGTTCAGGCACGGAACGACTACGTAGTAGTCTCCCGGGTTTGGATAAAAACATGGCAACATTACAAGCATACAAGCATGCGTTTCTAAGGAACATAAGCAATCACGTTTGCTCGGGCCCGAAGGTAGTCCGAGAGATAAAACCGTTAAGGGACTTAGCATGCGAGGGTCTGAATATAAGCAGTATTTCCTTTTCCATGTTCTAGCAAGCAATATGAGTTGGGATTATTCCCTTAGCTAGGTGAGTTGGATTTATTAGCATGCAGGGGGTGATTCACCTAGCGACTAGCATAAACATTCCAGATTTTATGTGTGCTGGCTAAGCAAAGACAAGTTCACCGTAGCCACCCACCTTAGCGATGATTCCCCTCGGTAGAGCGATACGTCTGAGCGAGCCTCTAAAAGTCCAAGCCGGATTTCTGTAGGGACAAGTCTGGATATCCTTTGCTTCTTGATCGAGGCAAAGCAGGTCGGGACAGCTGCACTATTGCCGATTGAGACGGCAGTCCGCTTGAGCGGAACGGGGTGTTACATCCTACCCAACTTAGAAAATTCTCGTCCTCGAGACTTACTAAGGACAAGCAGTAATCTAGGGTTGAGGCAATCCTAGACAAGTCGTTGCACTTGTTCATTTGGATCTTCACTTGCACAAGCTTCAAAATCAGCATACCGCTTAGACTAGATCGTGCGCACCTTCGACATGCATTTCTAGTATGAACACGTCAACCAGCTCAGTGATAGCGAAGTCTTAGCACTCGAGTTTCACCTTTTCTTAAGTCTTGGATGGTGCACTAGTTCAAGGCGTCCCTCGAATAGATCCATTCAACCAAACTTAGAGTTAGTGAAATCTCGGACAAGCTACTAGCTATACTCTCAAGGGTTCGCACAGGTTGGCACAAAGGCCACTCGCAGCATACAACCAGACAAGCAAGCATAACATTCAAAACGTATTTTGAAAGTATTTAGACTTATTGTTGGAACATCCCATCGAGGCATTGAGAGAGAGCGTGCACATAACCCACGAACGAGCTTTCGAAACAGAGATATCGAATCAAAGTCCAAAGGCGTAAAAGCCAGGCTCTGATACCAACCTGTCACGCCCCGATCTCCTGCAGGCAAATCGGCCGTTCCCGCTAGGCGGAAATCACCCTCGCCAGCGCTCCCGCGGAACGATCGCTTAACCTATCCGGGCATGATGCCGCACGAGCGTGATCCACGCCCGTGCAAGGCCATGGTTCTTTGGCTGGCGGCAAGAGTTCTAAGCCACAGAGTCGCACAGATTGTCCGAGTGCAGCGGAGTTTAGAAACGCATATCGATCGGTAACAGGTTTACTGAGTCGACAATATAGCGGAAGCATCGAAACAAGTAAAGTAATCTCTTTATTGATATAAAACATGTATTACAGGCGACGTATAGCCGAGATTACAAGTCGCTCAAGCCTCTCTCTCTGAAATAGTAAAAGCGTGCCAAATGGCTACAACTGTGGAATGAATGTACAGGCGATGGTCAGGCGATGTTCATAACTTATGTCTTGTATATGTGCTTCAGTCCCGGATGCACCGTTGCAAGGCTTCAGAGGGAACTCCTGGCCTTAGCACGCACGAAGGAGGCATCCGTACCGAACGAGGTTCTCCCGCACCCTGCATACAAACTGGTGGATTATCAGTACATTGAATGCACTGGTGGGGAAGCTACTCGCCCGCTCGACAAATCCAAACACGTAATACAAGTTCCGTGCACAACTATTAAGTTGTCTTTCTAGTTGCCTTAGGATCAGTTTCATGCAGATATTGAATAGCCTAACGTGTCGGGCAGTGCGCCGTGCGATGTTAAAGGAAACACGGCGAGACTTACCAACTTACCATCCCCTTCCCTGTCCAAGGCAAACATTGTTAATTTAAGCAGGGGCATGTATAAACATTCAGGAGGCATAGCATATGCAAACAAGAGTATTTATTTCAAGATCGTTCAGGTGTTTAGTTGCTCTTGATGCGATACAGTGCCTCGCACGCGGATAGCCACTAAGCGAGGATGAATTATTTATCTTTCGTTTACAAGCAAGCATGCAACAAGTTCATTACAAGGCGATCACTGGCGTATGCCATAATGGACGGTATAGTCTTTGACGAGATGGGTTGCAACAAAGAACAAGGGGCGCTGCAAGCCATTCCGTCGAACAAGAGACTATTTAGTCTTTGACGAGAATGCTTTACAACAAGTACAAGAGGCGCTGCAAGTCATTCCGCCGAACAAGAGACTAAGAACAATATGTCTCGCCCGGACCGGGTCGATGCCAGTGCCCCAGCATCGCCCGCGAGACCGTTACCCTGTGCACTGGTTGTCCATGATCGAACGGGGCCTTGGTTGGGGCAACAAGAGTACAAGACAAGAGTACAAGACAAGAGGCAAGCTGTTGAGGCAACAATAGTACAAGACAAGATGCATTGCCTGTTTCGTTGTTCAGTAACTATCTTTTGCCTTGATGCAATTCTCCTGGGGCGGAGATTGCCTTGGTGACCTAGCGGTCCCGAATACTTGCAGGTTCGTTCAGGCACGAAACGACTACGTAGTAGTCTCCCGGGTTTGGATAAAAATATGGCAATATTACAAGCAGACAAGCATGCGTTTCTAAGGAACATAAGCAATCATGTTTTCTCGGGCCCGAAGGTAGTCCGAGAGATGAAACCGTTAAGGGACTTAGCATGCGAGGGTCTGAATATAAGCAGTATTTCCTTTTCCATGTTCTAGCAAGCAATATGAGTTGGGATTATTCCCTTAGCTAGGTGAGTTGGATTTATTAGCATGCAGGGGGTGATTCACCTAGCGACTAGCATAAACATTCCAGATTTTATGTGCGCTGGCTAAGCAAAGACAAGTTCACCGTAGCCACCTACCTTAGCGATGATTCGCCTCGGTAGAGCGATACGTCTGAGCGAGCCTCTGAAAGTCCAAGCCGGATTATTGTAGGGACAAGTCTGGATATCCTTTGCTTCTTGATCGAGACAAAGCAGGTCGGGACAGCTGCACTATTGCCGATTGAGACGGCAGTCCGCTTGAGCGGAACGGGGTGTTACACTTAAGCTGTAAAACAACAATAAGGGTCTAATATACTAATCTCATCCACAGAAATGAATAGACAATATCAGAGTATAAAACAATATCAAATCTCAATAAAATATAACTCGGGGAACAACTCGATAATGAGTCTGGCACAATAGTCAAGATACAAAAATAAAGATAACAACAGCAAATACTGAGTATGGATAAAGCATATACTAAGAAGAAATCCTCGGAGATCACTTGTCTTCTGGTTCTGGTACTGCTCTAGTGCCTGCTCCTGTTCCATACACCTTGGGCTAAATCTCTTCTGCTAAACCTGGAAACATAATCCGGATCCAGGTCCTCAGGGGACATAGCATGGTATAAAATAACTCAAGCCAAAATAAATGCAGTGCAGCAATAAATAAAATAATAGGGTAAACTATATAACCAGCTAAGTGATATGCAATATGAGAGCATCACTAGAACTCAGGCTGAGACCGCTACAAGCTCGGTGCCGGAGAGCCGATAGCAGTGATATCATATAGTTGTCTAGATCGGAGTGAGACTACGACGTCGTCATAATATAATCAACCTGTAGCCTCTGTGTCTCTCCCCACCCAATGTAATCACACGTCTCATGTCCATGACACGCAAGATCATATCTAATGCAGCAAGTCATAATAATATCTAAGCATGTATAAAGTATATATCGTAAACCTGCAACCTATACAGAATCACCATGAATATCTCAGAAAGATTCTGTCTCATAAATAGTGTCAGGTGTCCTGAGGTATGACGTACTTGACGATGCAAGCACGAGAAAGTATAGGGTCTCGATATCCATGTCTATGTGACATTACACAACTCTGCGTACAGTGTTGACACCCAAATATTATTCGGACACTAAGTAATGTCATACGGTCCTAGGTTAATCATATACATCATATAAATAAATCAAGATAACAATATGAAGCAGGTACTGCAAGTTTGGCAAGGTACACTTATCTGGGGTTCTGACTCCAATTGCTGCTCTGGTAACAGCGGGATTTGCAGGTACTCCTCCGATTGCTGAAATAAATGTTACCATCAGGTTCAGAAGATATCAAATAGCTAGAATTGCCTATCCATGAGTCCAATTTGGACACAGGGGCGAAAGTGACAGTTTCTGGTCAAAGCGCGGTCCACATGTGGCCCGCTTCGTACCGAAAAACATGTCAGAGACAATATTCTCCAAATTCGTCAAACTTAGTGTCTACAAGTCCAGAACGATGATACAAACCCAACAGAATAACCAGAATTAGATTCCGATGAGCCGATCATAAAATCGTCCGTCAAGTGGAGTCGTGGGGCCCACGATACGTAATTTTGTCAACGTTCTCAGAATCGAACCAAACTTGGGTCACAGGACCAGCGTATTGCTACGAGTCCGATGGCGTAAGTTTCGTTTCGATACGACGTACGTACACGAAGTTACAACGAGTTCCAGGATAAGGCCGATACAGGGTGTTGTCGACGGATACGCGTTGATTCTGGTGTGCACGCACATCCAAATCAACTTTCGCAAAATCCCACATATCCGTATTAACGACGCGCACCTTTCGATGAAGTCCGCACACGACCAAATCGTCCCGTTTAGCGGGGCGTACCCAGTTTCGGGGAAAAATAGGATAATTATTTTCTTGATTTTGGATCGCAGTTTGCGATCGCCATAGGATGCGACACCCCGAGCGGGTTGCACGGGTATCGAGAGGTTCATGTAATCTACGCATCACAGCTGACGGAACAGAAAATTGGGCAGCGAGAAGAGATAAACGGTCACCTGAACAGGGCTTCGAAGAAGACTGAAAATACGGGATTCCGCGAGGCGGCGCGATGCGGCACGGCCGGCTAGGGCTGACGGAGGCGACACTGTGCGGCTGTTGTCGACGAGGTGATGGGGTCGTCGGGTTCGCCGGAGTCGGGGTCGTCGGCTGCAGGATCGTCGGAGGAAGAAGGTGGCCGGAGGAGCTCGTCGTGGCGGCTAGGGCACGGCGGGCCGCTACTGCTACTGGTCTCAGGGGAGCTCGGGGTCGACTCGCCGGGGTGCTAGGGTTACTCGGGTGCCGGAGAGCGGAGGAGATGGCGGAGGATGGAGTCGGCCGGGACTGGCTGTGGTAGAGACTGATGGAGGCTGTGGTGGTGGCAGTGGGTGACGGTAGGAATGGCGGTGGCCGGGGGATTTTATAGTGGTGGAGACGGTGGCGGTTATGGGAGGGGGATCAGCTGGGGGAGGCGAAACGATAGGCTACGAACGTTGGGGAGGCGAGGGGAGGCATTGGGATCGCGGCGGCCGACGGTTTCAGGAAGACAAGCGGTCGGCGGGGTTAGGGTAACGGCCGGCGGTCGGGGTTCTCTCATCTACTGTAGCAGAAGAAAAAAATGGGTCGGGTTGATAGGTCAGCGGGTCGGGTTGGCTAACGGGTCCGGATCTGATCCGCTAGGGTTGGTTTGAGTCTGGGTTCGGTTCGGTTCATGTTGGTTTGGTTAAACCGGTTGGTTCAACCCGATTTAATTGGGTTTATTTAAAATTTTGGTTTTTAGGTCTTTAAAAATGGTTCTTGGGTCCAATAAATTCCTGGAAAATTACCCTATGTCTAATATTTTATTTTACACAAAAAAAAATTATTTTCATAATATTTTAATATTTAATAAAAATATTTAAATTTATTTAATTCCAAAATACCTTGATTTCAATTAGTAAAAAATTCACAGAAAATTTTAGAAAAATTTCTGAAAATTAATTTTTGAATTCTGAAAAATCTGGGGGTTTACAATCTACCCCCCTTAAGAGGATTGTGTCCTCACAATCAAAGAAATAACCGGTCAACAGAGATGTCACGATTTCCAAAACAAGTTCGAAGCACGACACCATCAAAGAATCATGATCAAGGAGAATCAAAGAATGAGGGTTTAAGCAAAACACATAGGGAATGAAAAATATCATTTCCCTAAGCAATAAAAGTTATGCAATTTCAAGTGTGAATGAAATCTAGTTAAAGCAAGAAAACTACATCTTTTAGAAAAACTAGGTTATCAATTATTAATAAGTTCAAAATACCAGGTTAAAGCTAAGGTCACGAACTAACAGGCACGAGCTAAAGCAATACTAGGAATAGATAGCTATGAAAAACTTACGCACATTTGCTACTCCATGAGTCTGCGCGTTCTCCAAGGTCATCGCAAAAGCTTGTCCGCGTCCTTGTGGTGTATTCCTCTGCTACTGCTGGACCTGCTGGAAGAGTACTGCCTGGGGTATCAAAGGTGGCCTCGGCTGATACCCTCATGGAGGTGGTGGTATGACTCCTTCAACTCCCATTTGCGGTGCTCCCAATGCTAGATAGGCTGGCCTCGGTACTAGTAAAGCTTGTTGGTTAACCATTGGTGCTTCTCCTCGATGCATCGTGCAACCTCTGGCTAAATGTTTGCTGGATCCGCAAATCAAGCACAGTCTCAACTTGCGTCTGCACTCCCTCTCAATCTGGCCTATCTTGCCACAGTAGTGACAAGTAGGAAGGATTAAGGCTCTTGGTGCTGCTTTCGGTGGTGGATTCATCTGTGGTCGCTTTGCAGCTCTTTCCTGGTGTGCTTGATCTAGTGCTAATGCATACGACCGCTTCTGGATGTACTCTATCCTGGTGATGCACTCCATGGGCCGTGCTGCAGCAAAAACGTCCGTTGCAACGGAGCTGATTAACTTCCATAGCTCAGAGCTAAGTTTGTAAATGAACTCCTCCATTTGGCTTTGCTGGACTTCTTCCTGAACCTTCTGATAGGCTTGCATCATTGCGTAGATCATTTGAAACATCTACTGCCCGTCCATAGCCTGCCCTTGTGGGAATACGGGCATTGGTGGAGTGAACTGCGATGAAGTATCATCTTGCTGGATTCTCGAGGCATGCTAATTTGCTTGACTGCGTTGTTGAGATGATTGACCTTCACCTACAGGTATCGCTTCTTCTTCATGGGTAACCACAACTCCTTGTGGTATTCCTACAGAAATTTTGTCGCTTGCTGGTGGATCCATTACTCTGTATCCAAAATAAACAATAAGAGGCGCACAGAGGAATCAAGGCAGGATACAAGTCAAGAATTTAATTTCGAATCCGATATAGAGATCAAGAACGATTAAATCAAGTGGATGAGATCATATAACTTATCCTATTTTTATTGTAGGCTTGCTCGGTCCCTCAGTTGAAACCGAAGCAATTTAGTCGTTGACCTGCATGGGCCACCATAAAAACTATGTCCCGCCCTAGTCCCAAAATATCGAGGGACTAGACACGTGGCAATGGCCAAAAATACATCGATAGGCAAACCCAATTTAATGGACCCATCAGGGTGTACTTAAGCTGTAAAACAACAATAAGGGTCTAATATACTAATCTCATCCACATAAATGAATACACAATATCAGAGTATAAAGCAATATCAAATCTCAATAAAACATAACTCGGGGAACAACCCGATAATGAGTCTGGTACAATAGTCAAGATACAAAAATAAAGATAACAACAGCAAATACTGAGTTTGGATAAAGCATATACTCAGAAGAAATCCTCGGAGATCACTCGTCTTATGGTTCTGGTACTACTCCAGTGCCTGCTCCTGTTTCGTACACCTTAGGGTAAATCTCTTCTGCTAAACCTGGGGACATAATCCGGATCCAGGTCCTCAGGGGACATAGCAAGGTACAAAATAACTCAAGCCAAAATAAATGCAGTGCAGCAAAAAAATAAAATAATAGGGTAAACTATTTAACTAGCTAAGTGATATGCAATATGAGAGCATCACTAGAACTCAGGCTGAGACCACTACAAGCTCGGTATCGGGGAGCCGGTAGCAGTGATATCATATAGTTGTCTAGCTCGGAGTGAGACTACGACGCCGCCATAATATAATCAACATGTAGCCTGTGTGTCTCTCTCCTCCCAATGTAATCACATGTCTCATGTCCATGACACGCAAGATCATATCTAATGCAGCAAGTCATAATGAGATCTAAGCATGTATAAAGTATATGTCATAAACCTGTAACCTATACAGAATCACCATGAATTTCTCAGGAAGATTCTATCTCATGAATAGTATCAGGTGTCCTGAGGTATGACGTACTTGACGATGCAAGCACGAGAAAGTATAGGGTCTCGATATCCATGTCTATGTGATGTTACACAACTCTGCGTACAATATTGACACCCGAATATTATTCGGACACTAAGTAATGTCACACGGTCCTAGTTTAAGCATGTACATCATATAAATAAATCAAGATAACAATATGAAGCAGGTACTGCAAGTTTGGCAAGGTACACTTGTCTAGGGTTCTGACTCCAATTGCTGCTCTGGTATCAGCGAGATTTGCAGGTACTCCTCTGGTTGCTAAAATAAATGTTACCATCAGGTTCATAAGATATCAAATAGCTAAAATTGCTTGTCCGTGAGTCCAATTTGGACAGACGGGCAAAAGTGACAGTTTCTGGTCAAAGCGGGGTCCACGTGTGGCCCGCTTCGCACCAAAAAATGCCAGAGACAATGTTCTCATAATTTGTCAAACTTACTATCTACAAGTCCAGAACGACGATACGAACCCAACAGAATGTCCAGAACTGGATCCGATGAGCCGATAACAAAATTGCCCGTCAAGTGGAGCCGTGGGGCCCACGGTACGCAATTTTGTCAACGTTCTCAGAATCGAACCAAACTTGGGTCACAGGACCAGCGTATTGCTACGAGTCCGATGGCGCAAGTTTTGTTTCTATACGACGTGCGTACACAAAGTTACAATGAGGTGGTGGGGTCGTCGAGTTCGTCGGAGTCGGGGTCGTCGGCTGCGGGATCGTCGGAGGAAGAAGGTGGCTGGAGGAGCTCGTCGTGGCGGCTAGGGCATGGCGGGCCGCTGCTGTTACTGGTCTCGGCGGAGCTCGGGGTCGACTCGCAGGGGTACTAGGGTTACTCGGGTGCCGGAGAGTGGAGGAGATGGCGGAGGATGGAGTTGGCCGGGGCTGGTGGTGGTGGAGACTAATGGAGGCTGTGGTGGTGGCAGCGGGTGACGGTGGGAATGGCGGTGGCCGGGGGATTTTATAGTGGTGGGGACGGCGGCGGTTAGGGGAGGGGGATCGGCTAGGGGAGACGAAGCGGCGGGCTGTGACCGTTGGGGAGTCGATGGGAGGCGCTAGGATCGCAGCGGTCGGGGGTTTCAGGAAGACGAGTTGTCGGTGGGGTTAGGGTAACGGCCGGCGGTCGGGGTTCTCTCATCTACTGTAGCAGAAGAAAGAAAATGGGTCGGGTTGATGGGTCAGCGGGTCGGGTCGGCTAACGGGTCCGAATCTGACCCGCTAGGGTTGGTTTGAGTCAGGGTTCGGTTCGGTTCAAGTTGGTTTGGTTAAACCGGTTGGTTCAACCCGGTTTAATTGTGTTTATTTAAAAAAATTGGTTTTTAGGTCTTTAAAAATGGTTCTGGGGTCCAATAAATTCCAAGAAAATTATCCTATGTCTAATATTTTATTTTACACCAAAAAAATATTATTTTCATAATATTTTAATATTTAATAAAAATATTTAATTTTATTTAATTCTAAATTACCTTGATTTTAATTAGTGAAAAATTCACAGAAAATTCTAGAAAAATTTCTGAAAATTGATTTTTGAATTCTAAAAAATCTGGGGGTTTACAGGTGGAAAGCCGCGCACACTCTCGTCCAAATCAATTTTTGTGAAAGTCCACACGTTTGGATATACCATACGCGCCTTTCGGTACAATTGGTACGCGACGAGACGGTTCTGTTTGGCGGGGCGCGCTCCGTATCACAATTTTCCAATTTTTTAAAAATAATTTTTTATTCAATTTGAAGGTTGAATAATTTAACACAGAATAAATTAACAAAAACTAAAAGAACATAAAAATTCTCAGTTATATGTAGAAGAAAAACCCTTTTATTTATTTTCGAAAATAATGAGAAGGTTGACGGTAAATTGGGTGTGAACATGGGAGTTTGGTGTTAAAATTCTGGATTAATTTTGGTCAGTTTTCCGGTCATTTTTTGGTCTAATTTTTAATCCATCCGGGACACAAAATCTCGTACCGCTTTCATGAAAATCCTAGAGGGTCACGTTGTTAACGCACACGAACAAATCGCACACAAAAAGGATCAAAATTGAGGAAGATATGATACCGTGAAGATGGGTCCAAAACTGGACTGTGCGCATGCACGGTGCACACATGCGAGGACGGCGGCGGTGCGGCGGCGACGCGGGGGTCGACCGGAGGTCGAGTGGGGTCGCCGGTGTCGGGGTAGGGTTAGGGTTTATGAGTATTAGAGTTTAAATGGATATCGTATATGTATATATATGTATATATAGGGATAGGAAGAAAGGGGGGACGTGGGTCTGATGTTGCTGTGGGTTTAAAGTTCTGGGTAGTGGTTTTAGGGGGGGGGGGGTAGATTAGTTTGTTTGTTTTAGGTTGTTTTGTCTTACGATTTAGGGTTTTATTAGGATTAGTAATTCTTTTTCTTTTTTTTTCTTTTCTATTTTATTATTGCTATTAATATTATTATTATTATTATTATTATTATTATTATTATTATTATTATTATTATTATAACTATTACTTAATACTCATTATTATTATTATTATTATTATTATTATAATGCTATTTATTTATTTACGTATATATTTGAGGTAATAAAAATACAATTGTACCTAATTTAAATTAAAAAAATCTACTACTCTTCCACAAAGATTCCTAAAATAAAATAGTAGTTTTTGCACAATAATTCTAAATGATTATCTATCTAGGTAATTAAATCAATAATATATATTTTCTAATTAACTATAAAATAATATAAATAAACTCAATAATTGATTAATTAATTAAATACAATATTTAAAATATGGAGTTTTACATGTGGTCCATAATGTGTAGGGTACCAGTCCTCAGTGTCATCTGAAAAAAATATATCCAGTCAGGGAAGGAGCAGAGTACATCTCTAACAGCAGTTCTAATCAATGATAAAAACTATGTAACAGTAAATAGATGTGAATATACAAGATGCACAATAGATACGAGATATATATATATATAATAATAAGGAAATACTGGAATAAATATAATAATAAGCAATATGTCAATAAACAAGAATACTAATGTCTAAGTGTGTGAGTACTAGCTTTAACATGTGATCGGCTTGGAAACTTGATATAAGATATATGGCCTGGCTAATCATACGTGCGGTGTATGATTAACACTATTCAATGCAAGACTTGATACAAGGAGGGTATGATCACATATCTATACTAAAATACTCTCCACCCTCGACTGCTATAATAGATCCAACCATGGTACGCTATGGCACGAGATTCCCCATGAAGATAGCTAGTCTTCTCGAGAATCAGTGTCTGTACATATACAAGATAATCAATAAAACAAGGCTTGCACAAGATACACCATATACCAAGAAATAATATCTCATGACGAGATTCGGATATACCAATCCGTGTAACCATCGTGTCAAGAGAACAAGGATATCTACACTAGATACAATGAACATAGAGGATATCATAAATAAGAAACTATCAGAGAGTGTACTCACATGAAGTGCAAAGAATAGTCTCACAGATGTCTGATACGGTGCCTCGAAGACCTAGATATGGAATACAACATCAATACAAGGTTTAGAAAAGAGAATAAGTTAAACTAATCAATTTCTAGGTCAATAAGTCAATTCTAAGTCAAAAGTCAAACTATAGTCAACTATGGTCAACTATAGTCAAACTATGGTCAACTATGGTCAACTATCTATTTCTAGGTTGCATAAGTCTAACAAAAAATATTGGGTTCAAGATACTAAAGTCTAAGCCATAAAAACCATATTTTAAATATTAGGATACCGTACCTCCGGATACATAAATCCATAGGTAAAACATCAATATATATATATCAAACAAGTATTAATAATATAGAATCATAATTACAACATTAAATAGGTACCGTAATTTTGAACCAACTTAGAATCTCAACAATAATTCACAAACTTGATACCCAAATCCAATATCTTGGGTATCCCCAATTACCTTGGTTTTCTCAAGGTAATACCCGATACCTTGTTATATTAACTACCCGTAATATATATATACTAAATATTATACATATACTATAATGAAATTAGCAATTTAATAATATATTTACATCTATATTGAATACCAATATATATATAGATATCTATCTATAACTATATATATATATATAATCTGCCAACTATCACTAAAAACAGTTCTGAAATCCTGATACTCTGATACGCTGTCTCTTTGGTGACGGTTCTGACCGTTGCTAAATCTGCAGTCGCTGCTGTTGCTGACTGTTCCCACTGCTGTTGTTACTTTGGTGACAGTTTCGAGCTGTCGCCAAACTGCTGTCGTCGCTGCTGCTAGTGTTTCCGCTGCGGCTGCTATTTTGGTGACAACTGCGGCTGCTGTCACCATTAGCTGCTGTCGCTATATATATATATATATATAATTACCAATAATAACTATACATACACCCTCCCTAGTATTATGTACATAATTACGATATAGAACATGCACACACATACATATTAATATATATAGATAACTATACATATATGTATATGTATATATAATCATATAACATCCATATATAAATATAAATACCCATTTAAATATACATATATATATATATATATATATATATATATATATATATATATATATATATATATATATACATGCTACAATATATATATAATAATACATAGTTACAATATAGTATCATATATATACATAGTTACAACTATATAGAATATATACCAAACACATATAATAATAACATACATATATGTAGTAACAACATATATACATATTATAACATATATATATATATATATATATATATATATATATATATATATATATATATATATATATATATATATATATATATATATATATATATATATATATACATGTAGAAGAATAACTACATAATATATACACAATAGTACATACATAATACATATATCTAAGACACAAGAAGCATAATTATATATACCATAATATATATATAAATATCTATATGTATATGTACAAATACATTCTCCATGAATTAAGAATACAAGAAATAGATCTACATATAATTTGCACAAACATATGGAGTGTATCACACCGTATCCTACTAGATTAGGATACGCATATGACACGAGTCCACCACACATCCAAATGTACCCCGAAGGACACGAATAAGTCACATATATTATTTATGAACAATACAAAGAGTAAAATATAGATCTACGTGTCCGTGTCAAAATATGACATGTACAAAGTCCCGTGTCGGAGAAAAAAACCCCAAATTAACACGTATCACCAAATTATTGGGATACGACCTACACGTACCCAATTATGGACATGACACTAGCCCCAAACACCTAAGCACATGCCAAATTGATCTATAGGATCAATTGACACACACAACAATTGTCAATCTCGAAATTCCTCCAAAATTGACACAAAAAGTACCACAACTTTCTCAATAGGCCTCCTATGAACACAAAATCAAATCCTAAGGGTAGCCTATGCATATGGGTTAATTTTTCATGGTTAAATCTCAGATTTAGAACTTAAATTAAGAAAAAAAATTAAATTATACCTATTGGGAGATGTATTCCCAATATAACCTCCAATTGAGATAAATTGGCTCCAACTTGTAGATCCTTGCTCCTCTTTATAGATCCTTGATTCTTCCTTCTAGATCCTTGCTCCACTAGTCTCCAATGGTGATTTGGGAAGAAATTGGAATAAATTTTGGTAGAAAAATGAAGTGGAAATGAAGGAACTTGGTTGAGAAAAATTCTAGATCTAGTTTTAAAATAAAAAAAGGAGAGAGAAATAATTTCCCCCCCTTTATATAGGCCGGCCCCCTTTCCCCTTCCTTAAGCTATCATGTAATGTCCAATATACCCCTTGGGGCCTCTCATAAAGAAATAATTAAGGAAGAAATCTTCTAGTCTAATAGTTTAATTAATTTAATCCATCTCCTTAACAATGGGCTTTCTAAATGGGCTAAGTTCTAACCAATTAATTCATGTTGGTCCATGAGTCTAAACTAAACTAGTTAGGTCCACTAACACAAGTCCAAAATAAATAACTAACATCTAACAATAATTAAATAATACAACAAATAATTATTTATCATGCACAATATTTAATTAAATATGAAATTACTAAAATATCCTTTCATAGAAAATGTGGTAGTGACAAGTCTACCCTCCTTAAAATAATTTCGTCCTCGAAATTCAAAGACGAAAACTACCCCCAGAAAATCATAAAAGGACAGAACTAAAGAATCACAACTAACTATAAAAGAACACAACAATGAACAAACATAACTAGGAAATAACATACCTCAAGGCACAAACAAATATGGATAACGCTCTCGCATTTCATCCTCTCTCTCTCAGGTAGACTCCCCCGGAGTGTGATGCCTCCATGCGACGCACACCAAAGGAATAGTCTGGTTTCTCAGCACCTTCTCTCTCCGATCCAGAATCTCAACTGGCTACTCTGGATAGCTAAGAGTAGGGTCCACCTCTATCTTCGAGTAATCCAACACATGACTAGGATCTGCCACGTATCATCTTAACTGCGATATGCAAAACATGTTGTGCACTCCCTCTAATGCAGGTGGTAGGTCTAGTCTATAAGCAACTGTACCGACCCTCTCTAGAATAGTGAAAGGTTCGATGAATCACGGACTAAGCTTTCCGCCTCCATCGAAGCGAATCGTACCTCGTGTCGGAGAAATCCTCCGAAACATCAAACCACCCACCTAGAACAAAACACCACCTTAAGAACTTAATCTATAACAAACAACCAAGATCAAGCACAAAATAAAAACTAAACTATACCTCGAACTCCAAAGGTCTCCGGTGGCTAACGGCCCAATGTCGCTGTCTGTCCTGCGCCATACGAAGTCTGTCTCTGATCAACTGAACCTTTTCTGCTGCATCCACAACCATCTCTGGCCCAAGCAAAACTCTTTCTCCAACATCGTCCCATGACAAGGGAGTACGACACCTCCGACCGTACAGAGCTTCAAAATATAATATCTCTATACTAGCCTGGTAATTGTTGTTGTAAGCAAACTCTACCAAATGGAGATGGTCCTCCCAAGAACCCCCGAAATCTAGTACACAAGTGTGCAACATATCCTCGAGAGTCTGAATAGTCCTCTCTGACTGCCTATCTGTCTGGGGATGATATACAATACTGAACTTGAGCTGAGTGCCCAAACTCTCCTGCAAACTCTTCCAGAAATGAGAAATGAAACGACTATCCCGATCCGAGACTATGCTGACGGGAACTCCATGTATCCTAATAATCTGCCTCACATACATCTCTTCCAGCTTCTCCGTAGACAAACCCACCTTGAAAGGCAAAAAGTGGGCTGACTTAGTCAACCTATCAACGATGACCCAAATTGCGTCCTTCCTTCCTGGAGATCGTGAAAGTCCGGACATAAAATCCATAGTAATGTGCTCCCACTTCCACTCTGAAATGGGTAATGGCTGAAGTAAATATCCTGGCCTCTTCCTCTCGGCTTTTACTTGCTGGCATACCAAGCATCTGGATACAAACTGTGCCACTTCCCTCTTCATGCCATACCACCACACACTCTCTTGCATATCCCGATACATCTTGTTGGCACCTGGATGCATGAAATACTGAGAGCGATGCACTTTCTGCAATATCTCCTCACGCAGCTTTCCACTAGGCACACACAATCTAACTCCCTGCCTCAAAGATCCATTCTCATCAATAGTGAAATCATCTTCCAATCCTGCTCTCACCTGAGCTCTGATACTCCTCAGAGATACATCCTTATACTGTGCTGTCTTGATCCTGTCCATCAAATCTGAATGTATCTGCAATCCACACATCTGTATAGCACAACCAGGAACTATCACCTCAATGCCCATGCTCTCCAAGTCCTCCAACAAATATCGATCCTGCGTCAAGAACATAGCTACCAGATACATACTCAAAGCATCGGCAACTACATTAGCTTTCCCAGGATGATATTGCAAAGATATATCAAAATCCTTTATCAGTTCCAACGACCGACGCTGCCTCATGTTCAACTCCTTTTGCGTGAAAACGTACTTCAAGCTTTTGTGGTCTGTGAAGATCTCCTCACGCTCTCCGTACAAATAATATTTCCATAACTTTAGGGCGAAGATGACTACTGCCAACTCCAAATCATAGGTAGGATTGTTCTTTTCATGAGGACGCAATTGCCTGGATGCATAGGCAATCACTTTCCTATTTCGCTGAAGAACACAACCCAAACCTTTCCCCGATGCATCACTATAAATAGTGAAACCTCCAGACCCTGATGGCAACGTCAAAATAGGAGCAGACATCAACCTCATCTTCAACTCCTCAAAAGCAACCTGGCAATCCTCTGTCCAAACACACTCTACATCCTTCCTGGTGAGTCTGGTCATCGGCTCGGCAATCCTCAAAAAATCTTGCATAAACTTTCTGTAGTAGCCTGCCAATCCCAAGAAACTCCTGATCTCTGCTACTGAACTCGGGGTCTTCCAAGATTCTACTGCTGCGATCTTCTTCGGATCCACTGAAATACCATCACCAGTCACAACATGCCCCAAGAATTCCACCTTGTCCAGGAAAAACTCACACTTGGACAACTTTTTATACAACTTCTCTTTCCTCTGCACATCCAACACAATCCTCAAATGCTCCTCATGCTCCTCTGGTGTCTTCGAGTATATGAGTATATCGTTGATGAGCACCACCACGAACTTGTCAAGGTACTGGTGGAACACTTTGTTTATAAAGTTCATAAATACCGCCGGTGCATTAGTCAAACCAAACGGCATCACCATAAACTCGTACTGACCATACCGAGTTCTAAAAGCAGTCTTCGGTATGTCCTCCGGCTTCACCTTCACCTGATGGTAGCCTGATCTCAAGTCTATCTTAGAAAACACCTTGGCTCCACTCAACTGATCGAACAGATCATCAATCCGTGGAAAAGGATACTTATTCTTGATAGTGAGATTATTCAAAGCCCTGTAATCAATGCACATGCACACCGATCCATCCTTTTTTGGTATAAACAATACCGGGGCTCTCCACGGTGAAGAACTCGATCTGATAAACCCTTTATCCTATAATTCGTCCACCTACTTCTTCAGCTCGGCCAGCTCGCTGTTGTTTACTCTATAGACATGTTGCGAAATTGGTTCTGCACTTGGCACCAAGTCTATAAAAAATTTAACATCTCGATCTGGCGGCAAACCTAGCAATTCCTCAGGAAACACATCCAAAAATTCTGCTATCAATGGATGCGGCAACTCCTTGTCTTCCACCATAGCTCTACAAATAATGCCTTCTTCCTGCTCCGCAGCTCCTCTAGTAAACTCGAACTCTGACTCTCCTGGCGGACCAAACACAACTCTACCTCCTCTATAATCTATGCTAGCATGGTGCTACTCAACCAATCCATCCCGAATATAATATCGTAACTCAAAAGTGGCATTACAAGTAGACACACACTCAACTCTCGGCCTCCCAGAGTAACTCTTCGATCCTTACAAATATCATTAACCAGGATAATGCCTCCCCCGGTCATGATCTTGCAAGTCCTAAGCAAAGACTCAGCTACCAAACCATACTTCAGAGCAAAAAAAATAGATACAAAACTATGGGAAGCACCACTATCAAGCAAAGCTAAAGCTGGAATAGAATCAAGAAGAATAGAACCAGCGATGACATCTCCGGTGGGTTCATCCTCCTCGACGGTCATAGCAAACGCTCGTTCCTAACGTGCACCTTCCTGCTGTTGATGCTGGACATAACGTTGCTGCTGTGTCAGAAGCGGTCCCTTTGGCTGTACTGCAGGTGGTCTCGTTTGTGCCATCGGAGCTGAAGATTCTCCTTGAACTATACAACGAGGATTGGAAGGACACTCCCTTAGCTGATGCCCTTCAGTAACATAATACAAACAAACTCCCAACCTCCTCCTGCAAACTTCCCAGATATGGCCGGGCTTCTTGCAGTAGTGGCAGGAAGCTTGCTGTAACTATCTCTACTGCTGTGGTGCCTGGTGAAAAGGTACCCTAGCTGGAGTCTGGTTCTGTTGTGGTTGCTGGAAAGGTCTGGACTAGAAATGAGGATGTTTTGTAGATACTGTACTGTTGTTGGCCTCTAAAAAAGAATTACGGTCTCTCTTGGACTTCAAACCCAACTTCCGCTCAACCTTGCGTGCCTCCGCAAGTATCTCCGAGTATGTCTCATAAAAAGACGGAATAAGGATCTTCACTTATCAGTTTAGACCCTCACGGAAACGAATAGCCCAAACCTCTGGCTCTCTCACCAGATACTCTACAAATCGGCTCAACCTGCCGAATTCTGCAGTGTACTCCTCCACAGACCTGCTCCCCTGAATGAGACTCTCGAACTGCCTCCACAAGTCTAGCCTGTCTGCCCGGGCAAAGAACTTCTTCTTGAAGAGGTTCTTGAATACCTCCCAAGACTGTCCTGCGTTAACCAGAATCGGCTCATTCCTGAACCAAGTGCGAGTGACGTCGAACAGTTGAAGTCCTACCGCCTCAACCTTTATATCCTCAGAAAGATGGGAAACTCTCATAAGATGCTCAATATCCTCGAGCCAATCATTAGCATAGACGATGCCCTCCATCCCTTTGAAGACCCTAGGCTCCAGCTTCTTGAAGTACTGAATGTTGCCTGGCCGAAGCTGAGCAAACTGAGGAACAACCTGCTGCTGGACCGGAACTCCTCTCTCGACTACGGCACGAGCAAGTTGATGAGCACTCTCGATGCCCTTCCATAGAACTACGGTCTGCCTCTGATGTGCCTCTGACTGAGCCCTTTGTGCCTCGAGCATCTCACGAAATAGTGTAAACATCTGTGTCGCCTCTGCTGGCACAGGAGCTGGAAGTGGAAGCCCCTCCGATACAGCTGGCACAGTCCTCTGAGTAGGTGGTGGACCTCCGAAAGCAGTTGACACTCCAATCACCGGAGAAGTGACTGGTGTAGGCCCTCGGGATGTCACAGACCTCTCAGAAGCTGCTATCCCCTGCTACGATATAGTCTTAGGCGGCATCCTAAGACAAAGCGAAAGAAAGAATCAATATGGCACAAGATGTAAGACACTCAAGAAAAGGACAGTTTAAGAGACCAAGTATGTCATGACCCGCACCCAGTGTAAGGGTATAAGTCAGAAACAACGCCCAGCCTACGCCACAGAATCGGCGGTAGAACGTTGTCTAGATAATCTATCTAACAATATAATAAACCACCAAAATGATAATAAACTCAATCACAGAACTAAGATGGAAATGAGTATGAATCAGATAAAGAATAGAATAGTCATAATATAACTCATGAGTCTAAAATAAAACATCAATGAGTCAGAAGAAATACAGAATAAGCTAGAGACAAATCCAGTACAAAAGAATACTACGAAGCTACAACTCCAGGGTCAACTGTCTCAGTTGGGATAAGTCCCTCCTGATCCAGGGTCTCAGAATCAAAACCCACAATATCCTGGGGTCCATAATAGGTAGGGTACCACTCCTCAGTATCATCTGGAAAAATATATCCAGTTAGAAAAGGAGCAGAGTACATCTCTAACAGTAGTTCTAATCAATGATAAAAACTATGTAACAGTAAATAGATGTGGATAAACAAGATGCACAATAGATATAAGAGATATATATACAATAAGAAAATACTGGAATAAATACAACAATGAACAATATGCCAATGAACAATAATACTAATGACTAATTGTGCGAGTACTAGCTTAACATGTGATCGGCTTAGGCAAGATGCAATACGGCCTGGTTAATCATACGTGCGGTGTATGATCAACACTATTTAGTAATCAGTACTTGATACAATAGGGATATTGATCACATATCTATACTAATACTCCCCACCCCGACTGGTATAATAGATCCAACCACGGTATGCTATGGCACGAGATTCCCCAAGAAGATAGCTAGTCTTCCCGAGAATCGGTGTCTGTACATGTACAAGATAACCAATAAAATAATACTTGCACCATATACACCATATACCAAGGAATAACATCTCATGACGAGATCTGGATATACCAATCTGTGTAACCATAGTGTCAAGAGAACATGGATATCTACACTAGATACAATGAACATAGAGGATATCATTAATGAGAAACTATCAGATAATGTACTCGTCTGAAGTCCAATGAATAGTCTCACAGATGTCTGACACGGTGCCTCGAAGACCTAGATATGGAATACAACATCAATACAAGGTTCCAAAAAGAGAATAAGTTAAACTAGTCAACTTCTAGGTCAATAAGTCAATTCTAAGTCAAAAGTCAACTATGGTCAAATCTAAGTCAACTATGGTCAACTATGGTCAACTATGGTCAAACCAAGGTTAACTATCTAGTTCTAGGTTGCACAAGTCTAATACAAAAATCTTGGGTCAAGATATTAAAATCTAAGTCATAAAAACCACATCTTAAAAATATTAGGATACCGTATCTCCAGATATGTAAATTCCAAGGTAAACATCACAATACATATATATCAAACAATTATGTATAATAATATATAATATCAATTACACATCAAATAGGAACCATGGTTTTGAACCAACTTGGTATCCCAACAATAACCATAATCTTGATACCCAAACACCGTATCTTGAGTATCCCACTTACCTTAGTTTTCACAAGGTAATACTCAATACCTTATTATACTAAATACCCTCATATATAATATATAAATATATACTAATATTATACAAATAAGAAATATAGCAATAATAGTATATTATCTCAATATTAATACATTTATATATATACATATATATAAATATAGTATATAAACACATATATATAATAATTTGCCTAACTGTCGCTGAAAACAGTGTTGGAAAACACTAATACGCTGAAACCAGACTTTTAGTGACAGTTCTGGCTGTCACTGAAGCCGCCGTCGCTGCTGCTGTTTGGAATCTGTACTGCTGCTACTGCTTTGGTGACGGTTTGCAATCGTCACCATTCTTGTTGTCGCTGCTGCTGCATTAAGTTTTCCGCTGCTGCTGTATTAATGACAGCGGCTACTGTCATTAATAGCCCGCCACTGCTACAGCGGCTGCTGCTGTATTAATGACAGTGGCTGCTGTCATTAATACCTCTGTCGCTAAAAACCTAAATATATATATAAAATATATATATATATATATATATATATATATATATATATATATATATATATCACCCATTTAAATATAAATAAATATATATATATATATATATTTATATATATATATATATAATAACTATACATACCCTCTCCTATTATTATGTACATATTTAATATAACAACAACACACACATACAACATATATAATAAATATACATCCATACATATATATATAAATAATCATATAATAACTATAAATAATCTAATTACTTAATTAAACATACACATATATTTTATAAAAACATATTCATATATTTATATCCCTAACATATATTATAACATATATACTAATGCATGTAGAAGAAAGCTACATAATATATATTCTATATATATAATACATAGATCTATGATACAATAAATACTATAATAAATATACCATAATACATATAATATATATATATATATATATATATATATATATATATATATATATATATATATATATATATATATATATACACACACACACACACACACACACACAATTATAATTCAAGAATTAAAGCACAATTAATTAGATCTACACATAAATACACAACACATGGAAAGTATCATACCGTATCCCACTAGATCTAGGATACGCATGCGACACGAGTCCACCACACATCCAATTGCACCCCGAAGGACACAAGCAAGTCACATATAATATTTATGAACAAAACAAAGTGTCAAATATACATCTATGTGTCCGTGTCAAAATACGACATGTACAAAGTCCTGTATCGGAGGGAAAACCCCCAAAATAACACGTATCACCAAATTGTTGGGATACGACCTACACGTACCCAATATTGATCTATAGGATCAATTGACACACACAACAAATGACATTCTTGGAATTCCCCTAAAATTGGCACAAAAAGCACCATAACTTTCTCAATATGCCTCCTATGAACACAAAATCAAATCCTATGGGTAGTATATGCATATGGGTTTATTTTCCATGATTAAATCTCAGATTTAGAAGCTATTTTAAGGGGTAAAACTGAATTGTACCTATTGGGAGATGGATCCCCAATGAAACCTCTAATTGAGATAAAATTGCCTCCAACTTGTAGATCTTTGCTCCTCTTTGTAGATCCTTACTTCCTCCTTCTAGATCCTTGCTTTTCAAGTCTCTAATGGTGATTTAGGAAGGAATTGGAATGAATTTGGTAGGAAAATAAAGTGAAAATGAAGGAAATTTGGTAGTGGGAAATTCTAGATCTAGATTTGGAATGAAAAAGAGGAGAGAGAATTTTTTTCCTCTTTTTAAATAGGTCAGCCCCTATTCCCCTCCCTCAAGTAATCATGTAATATCCAATATACCCCTTGGGGCCTCTCATGAAGAAATAATTAAGGAAGAAAGCTTCTAGTCCAATAATTTAATTAATTTAATCTATCTCCTTAACAATGGGCTTTCTAAATGGGCTAAGTTTAACTAATTAATTCATGTTGGTCCATGGGTCCAAATTAAACTAGTTAGGTCCACTAACACAAGTCCAAATTAAATAAATAATATCTAACAATAATTAAATAATACCACAAATAATTATTTAACAAGCACAATGATTAATTAAATAAGAAATTACTAAAATACCATTTTCTAGAAAATATGGTAGTGACAAAGTATCAATATCAAAGGAGAATAGTTGAATCAAAAGATTTTTTCTTGATATGATTGTGTATCTCAGCCTATATCCTATATCCTATCGCAGGCTCGCAGTAGTACAACTAAATCGTCGCACTACCACGACATCGTATAACTTGCGAAGATTGACCTACATGGGCCACCACTAAAAACGTGTCACGACCCGTACCCGGTGTAATGGTACAAGTCAGAAACAACGCCCAGCCTACACCACAGAATCGGCGGTAGAACGCTCTCTGGATAATCTATCTAACAATATAATAAACTACCAACAATGATAATATACTCAATCATAGATCTAAGATGGAATGAGCACGAATCAGATAAAGAATAGAAAAGTCATAATACAACTCATGAGTCTAAAATAATACATCAATGAGTCTGAAAGAATACTAACAAATAAGCTGGAGACAAATCCAGTACAAGAATACTAAGAAGCTACTAAACTCGGGTCATCTGTTTCAGTTATGATAAGTCCTTCCTGAACCAGGATCTCAGACTCTAGACCCATAACATCCTGAGGTCCATAATATGTAGGGTTCCAGTCCTCAATATCATCTGGAAAAAATATATTCAGTCAGGAAAGGAGCAGAGTACATCTCTAACAGCAGTTCTAATCAATGATAAAAACTATGTAACAGTAAATAGTTGTGAATATACAAGATGCACAATAGATACGAGATATATATATACAATAAGGAAATACTAGAATAAATATAATAATGAGCAATATGTCAATGAACAAGAATACTAATGTCTAAGTGTGTGAGTACTAGCTTTAACATGTAATCGGCTTGGGAATTTGATACAAGATATATGGCCTGGCTAATCATACGTGCGGTGTATGATTAATACTATTCAATGCAAGACTGGATACAAGGAGGGTATGATCACATATCTATACTAAAATACTCCCCACCCTCGACTGGTATAATAAATCCAACCATGGTACGCTATGGCATGAGATTTCCCAAAAAGATAGCTAGTCTTCCCGAGAATCAGTGTTTGTACATATACAAGATAATCAATAAAACAAGACATGCACAAGATACACCATATACCAAGGAATAACATCTCATAACGAGATCCGGATATACCAATCCGTGTAACCATCATGTCAAAAGAACAAGGATATCTATACTAGATACAATGAACATAGAGGATATCAAAAATAAGAAAATATCAGAGAATGTACTCACCTGAAGTCCAAAGAATAGTCTCACAAATGTCTAATACGGTGCCTCGAAGACCTAGATATGGAATACAACATCAATACAAGTTTTCGGAAAGAGAATAAGTTAAACTAATCAATTTCTAGGTCAATAAGTCAATTCTAAGTCAAAAGTCAAATTATGGTCAACTATAGTCAAACTATAGTCAACTATGGTCAACTACCTATTTTTAGGTTGCATAAGTCTAGCACAAAATATTGGGTTCAAGATACTAAAGTCTAAGCCATAAAAACCATATCTTACATATTAGGATACCGTATCTTCGGATACGTAAATCCATAGGTAAAACATCAACATATATATATATATATATATATATATATATATATATATATATATATATATCAAATAATTATTAATAATATAGAATCATAATTATAATATTAAATAGGTACTGTGGTTTTGAACCAACTTGGTATCTCAACAATAATTCACAAACTTGATACCCAAACCCAATATCTTGGGTATCCCCAATTACCTTGGTTTCCTCAAGTTAATACCCAATACCTTGTTATATTAACTACCCGTAATATATATATATATATATATATATATATATATATATATATATATATATATATATATATATATATATATATATATATACACATACTATACTAAATATCATACATATACTATAATAAAATTAGCAATTTAAGAATACATTTACATCGATATTACATACCAATATATATATATATATATATATATATATATATATATATATATATATATATATATATATATATATATATATATATATATATATATAATCTGCCAACTGTCACTAAAAATAGTTCTGAAATCTTGATACTCTGATACGCTGCCCCTTTGGTGACGATTTTGACCGTTGCTAAATCTGTATATATATATATATAACCCACATAGTATATATATATATCTATATACATAATTACCAATAATAACTATACATACACCCTCCCTAGTATTATGTACATAATTACGATATAGAACATGCACACACATACATATTAATATATATAGATAACTATACATATATGTATATGTATATATAATCATATAACATCCATATATAAATATAAATACCCATTTAAATATACATATATATATACATGCTACAATATATATATATATATATATATATATATATATATATATATATATATATATATATATATATATACTAACACAATAATACATAGTTACAATATAGTATCATATATATATACATAGTTACAACTATATAGAATATATACCAAACACATATAATAATAACATACATATATGTAGTAACAACATATATATATATATATATATATATATATATATATATATATATATATATATATATATATATATATATATATATATATATATAGAAGAATAGCTACATAATATATACACATATAGTACATACATAATACATAGATCTAAGACACAAGAAGCATAATTATATATACCATAATATATATATAAATATCTATATGTATATGTACAAATACATTCTCCATGAATTAAGAATACAAGAAATGGATCTACATATAATTTGCACAAACATATGGAGTGTATCACACCGTATCCCACTAGATCTAGGATACGCATGTGACATGAGTCCACCACACATCCAAATGTATCCCGAAGGACACGAATAAGTCACATATATTATTTATAAATAATACGAAGAGTTAAATATAGATCTACGTGTCCGTATCAAAATATGACATGTACAAAGTCCCGTGTCGGAGGAAAACCCCCCCAAATTAACACGTATCACCAAATTATTGGGATACAACCTACACGTACCCAATTGTGGACACGACACTAGCGCCAAACACACAAGTATATGCCATATTGATCTATAGGATCAATTGATACACACAACAATTGTCAATCTCAGAATTCCCCCAAAATTGACATAAAAAATACCATAACTTTCTCAATAGGCCTCCTATGAACACAAAACCAAATCCTATCGGTAGCCTATGCATATGGGTTAATTTTTCATGGTTAAATCTCAGATTTAGAAAATAAACTAAGAGAAAAAACTAAATTATACCTATTGGGAGATGGATTCCCAATGTAACCTCCAATTGAGATAAAATTGGCTCCAACTTGTAGATCATTGCTCATCTTTGTAGATCCTTACTTCTTCCTTCTAGATTCTTGCTTCACTAGTCTCCAATGGTGATTTGGGAAAAAATTGGAATGAAATTTGGTAGTGAAATGAAATGGAAATGAAGAAACTTGGTTGAGGGAAATTCTAGATCTAGTTTTGAAATGAAAAGAGGAGAGAGAAATGATTTTTCCCCCTCTATATAGGTCGGCCCCCTTTTCCCTTCCTTAAGCTATCATATAATGTCCAATATACCCCTTGGGGCCTCTCATAAAGAAATAATTAAGGAAGGAAGCTTCTAGTCTAATAGTTTAATTAATTTAATCCATCTCCTTAACAATGGGCTTTCTAAATGAGCTAAGTTCTAACCAATTAATTCATGTTGGTCCATGAGTCTAAACTAAACTAGTTAGGTCCACTAACACAAGTCCAAAATAAATAACTAACTAACATCTAACTACAATTAAATAATAATAAAAAAATTATTTATCATGCACAATATTTAGTTAAATATAAAATTACTAAAATATCCTTTCCTAGAAAATATGGTAGTGACAATAAGATATACCAAATATTTTCTCAAGATATTCTAGAGACCAGATATACAAAATAAAGAGCTCGTAGAATAACAAAAGTACATAATAATATTATAGCTACAGTCTGGTTCATATGTAGTTATGAAAAGGAACTAATGTCCAGACGAGCCGGCTAACAGGTGTCGGAAGATAAATGCCCAAAAGAGTAAAATATACAATGACGAGTAGGAAAGAAGAAAACATACTCGTTATCCTTGGCGGCCATGTTCCTGGTACTCGCCATGAGTCGGGGGAAAGTACGCTGGACCCTCGGGTGCTAGCTCAAAACCTGGCTATACAAAACTAGTGGGGTTAGACCCCAAATAGCAAGTACCACAAGGGAAGCACAAAATAGAGAAACAAAACCCAAGCAATAAATATATAATAATATAGGTTCTTTATTGTAACTTAGGTCCATGATATATCCTAGCACAAGGCCCAACCCTACAACCAAACAAGGACAAGGGTTGAATCTATCACACTATGATAGTCCATTTTCCTAGGCTACTAACAGAATAATACAATTACAACCAAGTCGAATTAATAAGATTGGCCAATCACTTGTATGCCTTGCTAATTGTGGAGTCTGAGGTTATATCAAAATAATGCATAATAGGTATCCTCATATCATGCCATTGCTGAACATAAGCTAACCGAGCCAAATAAAATAATTATACATGCACTTCACAAATTGTACCAGTTTCCCGTAGGGCCACTGTGCTATCACAGTATTAGCGGTTCTACTGTTCCTATAGTGAAATAATGGCTCAGTATTATTTATAATGGGTTAAATACTGCACTCCACTAAGGCGGATGATATACAGTATTTGTGGTAGCCGACCCATAGCGCACTTAGAATAAATTTCTGTGAAAAGATTCATTGGCATGATCTCAGGATACCGTTTTATCCCAATGTTACTACAACTTTTAGTTGCTTAATTAACCCTATATTATTTTGAAATCTCAAGGCGTAGCCACATGAGAATTTCTCTTAAGATGTCGTATAAAGTACGGGCACGCTAGATACGAATCCATGAAAGATTATTCTGGATTCACCCGAGCGTGTATGAAACATTCAACAATCAAAATTCTAGCCACGCTTTGGTACTTGACTCGCATATCATGCCCGTGCTTGGGGAAACATATATTTAGTATCACGCATTCAGGAATTTGGAGGCATTTTCGATGCACAACCCAAATATAAATCACTTAACATGTAACATAGTATGTCCTACCTCGGTGCACAAATCATGAACAATATTAGGCAATAAATGTATCAACACAATACAGTATTCGAGTCTAATTACCAAGATCATAAGCATTAGTTCCAACACATGGTTGGGTTACTGAGTCCATTCTCCCCTATAATTATAACACAAGCAATAACCAGGGACAACCACATAGAGGATGATAAAAAACATTCCAAATAAAATAAATAATCCTAACAGAAAGTACTATGTGTACACAGGGAGTCAATAAGGATAATACGTGTTTAAATTATGCACAAGAAGGTCAGGCTGCATGAACCAACCGGTCGCATGTTCTAACCTGGCCGCATGCTCCTCTAGGTCGCATGCTCCTCCAGGCCGCATGCTCGGGAAAAAGTCCACTACTTGGGACAAGTGCCGAAGTAATGGACAATAAATGAAGTGTCAGGAAAGTGACATAAAAGTGATTAATGTGACAAGACATAAGTGTCAGAGAGAAAAGACAAAAGCACAAAAAGGTGTACAAAGACACAAAAGTCATGTAAAGACATTCACCCAAAAGAATAGATGCATGGCTCGTGGCCACATAACCTCCTAGACGCATGGAGTCAGGCCTAAGTAAATTTCTATGCGTTCAAGGTACCATGCATCTGACTTTTGAAAGCATGCACAAGGTAGACATGCATCCAAAAAGATGAGCGCATGCTGGAGGGGGCATATATTGCTGGGTCGCATGATACTCCATCGTCCCAGAACAGCAAGTTCGGTCCTGGAAAATCTTCAAGAATCCGAAAAACTAATTCTGCCATAAAATCTTTATCTCAACTCCAAATCAAGTGGTTCAAAAGCCAAATTGCTCGAAATGAAGTGCTCCATCACATAAACAATAAGCTTTTGAGTACCTTCTCCCTTGGCCGCTATCAATGCTGCATTGAAGGTCTGGTAGTCATGCACCTCTACCATGTGTAAGATCTTCAAGTAAAGTCCCTGCTGGAACCTCATCTCTCTCTCCAACTATGTTGCCACCATGGTCCGAGAAAACCTGCTCAGTCAACAAAACTCTGCCGCGTAACCATCTAGTATCCTTCCAGCCTGCTTGAGGTTAGTGAATCTTTGTTGTAGCTCGCACTGAGCCACAATCCCAAAGTACTTTATCCTGAACGGGGTTCTAAAATTTTCCTACGAAATAGGATGCCTCAATCCTACCTCCATCGTGGCCCACCAATCTCTTGTATGATCCTGAAGCTGCAAGCGAACTAGGTCAATATGTTCCTCAGCCGAAACTTTAGCTGCTGCTGAAATAGTCTCGATATCCTGGAGCCAATCATCTGCCATAATGGCGTCGTCCGTGCCATCGAAATATCTAGAATTTAGTCTACAAAACCTAATATATTCCCCAAAATATACTCTCCCGCCTCGTTCCAAGGCCGTCTGCAACCCTTGGTTCAACATGATATTATGTTCTTGCTATTAAAGCTGTTGACGTTGTTATTCCTGATATTGTTGCTGTTGAACCACCATCTGATATTATTGGGAAGCCAATATTCTCTGGATAATCTCTAGCAAGGTTGGGGTATCTAGTGCTGTCGGTCTTATGGGAGGTACGGGAACATCTGGAACCTGCTGCTCTACCGCATTTATGGTGTGCTCAACTTGGATCCCTGGTTAGGTATCTACAGGACCTCGTTCCACTGGCAGTTGTGCCTCTCTTATTGCTGCAATATATGGAGAAAAAGAAACCCTTAAGAAGAGCACAAGAAATATCAAGTACTGGACGAGAAGGAACAAGGAAGCAACCGATCTGGGAAATTTCAATCTGAGTATCGAAAATGATGAATTCAGAATTTCAAGAAGGATCATGTTTGGTTGAGACTGCTATGACCATGACACCGCACAAGTCTATAGAACAGACCTGCATATGTTACTACTAAAATCTTGCCATGGGCCAGTAGCAGAATACGGAGACGGACACGGCCATCTATCCCGTACAAGGTACTATATATCGTACGGCGATCACGATTGTAACTCGACAAGGGGGTACATGCTACAATCAGGTCACTTAGGGTCACATGAACATCTATGTCTCAATCAATCAAACAAAAAATAGGAATTATAGAGCATATATGATAAAGCAATAAGGCATCCCAAATATTTTCTAAAGATATTCTGGAGACCACCTGTACAAAATAAAGAGTTGGTAGAATAACAAAAGTAAATGACAGTATTATAGCTGCAGTCTAGTTTATATACAATTATGAAAATGAACTAATATCCAGACATGTCGTCTAACAGGTGTCGGTGGCTAAACGTCCAAAAGAGTAAAATATACAATAACGAGTAGGGAAGAAGAAAACCCACTCGTTATCCTCGACGGCCATATTCCTGGTATGTGCCATGAGTCGGTAGAAAGTATATCGGACCCTCGGGTGCTGGCTTAAAACTCGGCCATGCAAAACCAGTAGGGTTGGACCCCAAATAGCAAGTACCACAAGGGAAGCCGAAATGGAGAAATAAAACCCAAGCAATAAATATATAATAATATAGGTTCTTTGTCGTAACTTAGGTCCATGTCATATCCTAGCACAAGATCCAACCCTACAAACAAACAAGGACAAGGGTTGAATCTATCACACTATGATAGTCTATTTTCCTAGGCTACTAACAGAATAATACAATCATAAACAAATCCAATAATAAGATCGACCAATCACTTGTACGACTTCCTAATTGTGGAGTCGTAGGTTATCTCAGAATAATACATAATAGGTATCCTTAGATCACGTCATTGCCGAACATGAGCTAACCGAGCAAATTAAAATGATTATTCATGCACTTCACCAATTGTACCAGTTCTCCATAGGGCCACTGTGCTAGATCACAGTATTAGCGGTTCCAATGTTCCTATTATAAAACAGTGGCTCGATATTATTTATAATAGGTCAAAAACTGTACTCCACTAAGGCGGATGATATACAGTATCTGTGGTAGCCAGCCCACAACGTACTTAGATAGGATCTCTGTGGGAAGGTTCGTTGGCATGATCTCAGGATACCGTTTTCTCCCAATGTTACTACCACTTTTAGTTGCTCAATTAACCCTATATAGTTTTGAAATATCAAGGCATGGCCAGTTGAGAATTTCTCTTAAGTTGTCGTGAAAAGTACGGGCACGCTAGATACGAATCCATGGAAGTTCAATCTGAATTCACCCGAGCGTGTATGCAACATTCAATAATCAAAATCCTAGCCACGCTTTGGTACTTGACTCGCATATCATGCCCGTGCTAGGGAAAAAGTATATTTAGTACCACGCATTCAGAAATTTGGAGGCATTCTTGATGCACAACCCAAATATAAATCACTTAACACGTAACACGATATATCCCACCTTAGTGCACAGATCATGAACAATATCAGGTAATAATTTTATCAACACGAATATTATATACGAGTCCAATTACCAAGATAATAAGTATAAGTTCTAGCACATGGTCGGGTTACTGAGTCCATTCTCCCTAGAATCATAACACAAGCAAAGACCAGGGTCAACCACATATAGGATGATAAGAAATATTCTAAATAAAATAAATGATCCCAACAGAAAGTACTACTGTACACAAGGAGTCACTAAGGATAATATGTGTTTAAGGTCAGGCCGGATGAACGAACTGGCCGCATGTTCTAACATGGCCGCATGTTTCTCTAGGCCGCATGTTCGGGCAAAAGTCCACTACTTGGGACAAGTGCCGAAGTGATAGACAATAAATAAATTTTTAGGGAAGTGACATAAAGGTGATTGATGTGACAAGTCATAAGTGTCAGAGAGAAAAGGCAAAAGCAAAAAAGGTGTACAGAGACACAAAAGCCGTGTATAGACACTCGCCCAAAAGAAGAGATGCATGGCTCGTGGCCGCATAACCTCCTGGACGCATGGAGTCTGGCCTAAGTGAATTTACATGCGTTCATGGTTTCATGCATCCGACTTTTGAAAACATGCACAAAGCATACATGCGTCCAACAAGATGAGCGCATGCTGGAGGGGGCACATGTTGCTGGGCCGTATGGTACTCCATCATCCCAGAACAGCAAGTTCGGCTATGAAAAAACTCCAAGAATCCGAAAAACTAATTCTGTCATAAAATCTTCATCTCAACTCCAAATCAAGTGGTTCAAAAGCCAAATTGCTCGAAATAAAGTGCTCCGTCACATAGAATAATAATTTGTAATAATCAACAAACTTTGAATATTAAAACAAAGAAAAACTTAAAAATATCCACACTCATAAAAATTTAGATTTACACCATTCCATCCACCAAATTCAAAATTACCAAGTTCTAATCATGCTTAAAATTATATAATAAACATAATAGACCAATTAATATGGAGGGTTTCTCTATTTTCCATCTTAGGTGTACTTTCCTATGGAGGGAGGAAAAAACCTAAGAGAAAGAGAAAAAAAAGAAAGAATGAATAAAGAGGGAGAGAGAGAAAGAAGTTGGGATATATGGCTAGGGTTTGAGGTTTAGACCATGGATTTAAGTCATGATCAAACAAACCCAAACCATAAACCAAGAACCAAGACAAATCTAAACCATAAACCAAGAACCAAGACAAACCAAAGAATGGGTCTAGTCTCAAGCAACCAAATAAACTACATGCCAGCGAGAAATAATACGCTCCAAATACGTATATTGGGAACCGGGAGTGACACAATTGCTCCCTGCTGCAGGGAACCCCCAACTATACTGCATGCTCACAACAAAGTAGCTGCACTACTACTGGCACAACTGTACCTTGCTGCCAACCTCACTGCCTGTAGTGAACAACTACAGTGTACAAGAAACAGCAACTACAGCTGCTGGTGTTGCTTTCTACTTCCTTCCACCTCTGCCATGCTACTCTCTCAGGAAAGACCCCCTTCACTTACTGTTGTAGACAACTGCTACTGCCCCCACTTGCTGCAACTACAATAGATGATACAGCTGCTCCTACAAGCTGAAACCAATACCCCCTAACACACTGCACTGAGTTGAAAGCTCTCCCCCTCATGCTCACTCATCTCCAATACTCCCAAAATACTAGCACACACCCTCTCATATGTATGTGCACGCGTGCGCACACACACACAATTACCCCCTCCCTCTCTACACACGTAACACAAATACACCAACACATCAAATAATTCTATGATATATAAACAATAATACTCAAGATCACCTATGATACTCCTTCCTACACCAAATACATCATGATACCATACACCAATACCAATGATACACCAAAAAATATATAATATAACATGAATATATATAAAACAAGTTGATCGATCTAGAGCAAATATAGAGAAATTGACACAAAGAAGCTATAATACACACAAATTACCAAATCTACCTATACGTATCATGACATACCATGACACGAACTCTAAGTATCCAATTGTAGACACTAGGACACAAGCACAAACCAAAATAGACACTAAATTTCTCATGGAAACAACACACAAATACTTGGTGGTCACAAATTCGTAATTCCACCAAATGACCTATAAAAATACATGGATCTACTAGAAATAGGCTATCTACCAGCTAATTCACCACCTATGAGCTTGGATCTAACTATTGGTAGGTTTCTATAGGTTCAATTTGGGTTTCTATCATAGAAATTGGTAGGAAAATAGAATTTATCTATTGGGAGTTGTCATCCAATGAAGCACCACCAATTTGAACACAATAAGAGTGAATTGGACACGTCCTCCTAGCTTGGCTCCTCTACAATGCTCTTCCTTGTTCTCTAATGCTTTAGGCCTCCATAAGAAAGGAAATTTAGTAGAAATTGAGTGGTTAAGAGTAAAAATTGGTTGAAATTAGGAGTGGCTTGGGGAAGAAGAAAAAGTAATTTGGTGAAAAAATGAATTGGAATCTCTTCCAAAGGGGCCGGCCACTAATATGGGTGGTTGTGGTGTTGAATAATTACAAGTTTGCCCCTTCTTTTCCTAATTTGAATTTTAGATCTAGTATGAATAGAATCTTTTGGTTATGGAGGGAATCTAATTAGTTATATATAAGAGTATCTAACTAACCAATAGAGAATATTTTATCCATGAAAAATAAGTGCTAATTAATTGAAACTAATCACTTAATTAAATATAACTATATAATTAGCAACCAAGAGCAAAAAGACAAAAATATTTCTAGTCCTAATTTTAAGTGGTTACAAGTCTATACCCCTTAAAAATAATTTCGTCCTCGAAATTAAAAGATAGAACAAACACAAAAAAGAAAGAAAGATTCATCACGGCTCGAAAAGATAAGGGTATCACTCGTGCATCACATCTTCCCTCTCCTAGGTAGATTCAGCCAGAGAGTGATGCCTCCATACGACCCGAACAAAGAAAATTGCCTTGTTACGCAGAACATTCTTCCTGCAATCCAGAATCTGCACAAGTTGCTTCGGATAACTGAGACTCGGTCCCACCTCAATATTTGAGTGGTCCAATATATGGCAGGATCTGCCATGTACCATTTCAACGGGGACACATAGAACACATTGTGTACTTCCTCTAATATAGGTGGTAAGTCTAGTCGGTAGGCTACAACATCGACCTTCTGAAGAATGCCAAAACGTCCGATGAACCTTGGACTAAGCTTCCCGCCTCTACCGAAGCGAATCATGACAGGTATCAAAAAAATTCTCAGGAACACCAAATCCCCAACCTAAAACCAAAAAAGAACCTTAACACACAATCTATAATCACAAACAATCAAAAACACAAGAAAAATTAATACCTCAAACTCTAACGGTCAACGGTGGCTATTGGCCCAATGCCTCTACCTGTTCTGCGCCATACGAAGCTCCTCTCTGATCTGCTTCACCTTCTCCATAACATCCAGCACTATCTCAAGTCCCAATAAAGCTCTCTTACCTACGTCGTCCCAAGATAATAGAGTATGACATCTCCGACAATAAAGAACCTTAAAAGGTGACATCTCTATACTGGTCTGGTAGCTTTTGTTGCTGTTTGTAAACTCTATCAAATGGAGATGATCCTTCTACGAGCCCCCAAAATCTAAAACACCAGTACGGGTATATCCTCGAGTGTCTGAAAAGTTCTCTCAGACTGTCCATCCGTCTGAGGGTAATAAGCGGTACTAAACTTGAGTTGGGTACCCAAGCTAGCCTGAAAACTCTTCTATTAATGAAATATAAATCTGTTATCCCGATCTGAGACTATAATCACTGGAATCCCGTGTAACCTGACGATCTACCTCATATATAACTCAACAAGCTTGTCCATAGACAAATCCACTTTGAATGGCAAAAAATGGGTCAATTTGGTCAACCTATCAACGATGACGCAAATCGTGTCTTTCCCTCATTGAGAACATAAAAGTCGGAAAACAAAATCCATAGTGATATGTTTCAATTTATACTCTAGAATCGGTAATGGCTGAAGCAATCCTCCTGGCCTCTGCCTTGACCTGCTGATACACCAAGCATCTGGAAACAAAGAATGCCACCTCTCACTTTATGCCATACCACCACATATTCTTTCTCAGATCCTTATACATTTTGTTAGCTTGAGGATGCATAAAATACTGAGAATGATGTGCTTTATACAAAACCTCCTCCCGTAGATCACCACTTGGCACACACAACCTAGCTTTATGCCTTAATTCATCCTCTACAATGGTAAAAACATCTAGCAATCATGTCAGCACCTGAGCTCGGATACTCGTCAGACTCTCATCCTGATATTGCATCTCCTTGATCCTATCCGTCAATCTAGAGTTAATCTGTAAAGCCCATCATCTGCCTCTCAACCCTAGGAACTGTAACCTCGATGCCCAAACCCTCCAAATCTGCCAACAAGTGTGGGTCTGTCGTCATATACATAGCTACTTGATACCAGCTTAAAGCTTCAGCAACTACGTTGACCTTCCCTGGATGATAATGTAAAGAAATATCAAAGTTCTTCATAAATTTCAGCCATCTACGATGCCACATATTCTACTCCTTATGTGTGAAAACGTACGTCAAGATCTTTTTGTAAGTGAATATCTCCATACGCTCTTCGTACAAATAATATTTCCACAACTTTAGAGCAAAAATTATCGCTGCCAACTCCAAATCATGGGTGGGATAATTATTATGATGTGGCCTTAACTGTTTGGAAGCATATGCCACCACCTTCTTGTTCTAATCTAGAAGACATCCCAAACCCTTCCATGAAGCATCGCTATAAATGGTAAATCCACCTGACAGAACCTGTAGTCAACTTTCTCTTCATCTCATCAAACACAACCTAGCAATCTTTAGTCCACACAAACTCTACATTCTTTCCGGTGAGTTTGGTCATCGGCTCTACAATCCAAGAAAAGTCTTTCACAAACTTCCACTAATATCCTACCAAAACCAAGAAACTCCTTATCTTTAAAACTGAACTCGGAGTATCCCAAGACTCTACCGCTGTAGTCTTCTTTGGATCAACCAAAATTCTATCTCCAGTTACAACATGCCAAGAAACTCCACCTTGTACAAAAAAAATAATTAAACCCACATTTATAGAGTTTTTCATACAACTTCTCCTTACTGAGAGTCTCCAACACAATCCTTGGGTGCTCCTCGTGCTACTCTTGCATCTTCGAGTATATGAGCATATCATCAATGAACACCACCACGAACTTGTCAAGGTATTAGTGGAACACCTTGTTCACCAAAATTATGAATATCGTCGGGGCATTAGTCAACCCAAATAACATAACCATAAACTCATACTGGCCATAATGAGTTCGGAATACAGTCTTCGGAATGTCTTCCTTCTTCACCTTCACTCGATGATAGCTAGACCTCAAATCTATCTTGAAAAATACCTTTGCGCCGCTCACACTATAAGAAAGTTGGGTTTTCTCGATGTTTTATAAATGTCAAGGAAAATAGCATAAATGTTGTGTAGGTTTAGACAACGTTTGTTCAACATTTTCTGCAAACGTTGTCGTTACTCTAGTAAAAAAATTACGACGTTTGTGATAAACGTTGGCATAGGTTACAACGACGTTTGCAACAACGTCTAATAAACTTCAAAAATTATTCGATAAAGGGAGATACTTTCCCAACTGTTTAACAAAAATGTCGGTAAAACAACTTATTTCCCAACGTTTGTATAAGGCGTTAGGATTTGTTTTCCCAAAGTTTCTCAGAAATGTTGGAAACTAAATTTCTTTTCCAACATTTTGCAAAAACGTTGGGATTTGCTTTCCCAACAATTTTCCAACTTTAAAAAAAATGTCAGTATAGGTAAAGACGTTTTAAAAATATATAATTTGAATATATTAGCCATGCACACTCCAATTAATATTAATATAAGTTCAACAATATATAATTTTCAGAATAAATTTTTATTGATCAAAATACAATATTTTACTATGCAGCCGAGTTTACTCTAACCAATATTTAGCCTTCCACCTCTTCAAATAAATATCATAGAAGCTTGGGGGAGAAGCTTTGACCACCTCACACCCCTCCCACACCCCATGGTTGCCGGCCACATTAACCCCCCCCTCCCACCTTCATTTATTTTATCCCACTTCACTTTCTCTTCTCCACTTCATTTTTTTTGAAGTTTCAACCCAAAATCCTAACTCCAAACCTTCACAAACAGCTCCAAACTTTTCCAAAACTCCTCCAAAGTGGAGCCAAAGGCTTGAAGGATCAAGGAGGTTCCTAGAGAAAGCTTGAGGCTAGGGGGAGAGCTTGAACTTATGTTTTGAATACAAACACTTTGGATTGTACTTGGGAACCCTTCCCAAGAGGTAAGACCCTTACTTTCATTAAGACTTTTTTGTGTAAAGTCACACTAAAACCTAAAAAAAAATCACTAATTCCTAGGCCAAATTTTTAATCGTGATACTTGGTAGTATCATGAGTTTTTTTGTGTTAGAATGGTAATAGTGAGTTGGTATCCTATTGTGTTTATGTATAATTATACACAAGAGTATTTAATGTATATATAAAGACTGATACACATATACATGTGTTTGTGTGTGTTCATTTATATATATGTACATGTGTAAGTGTTATTATATATATAGAAGTGTGTGTGTTTATATACATAAGTGTTATATATATATATATATATATATATATATATATATATATATATATATATATATATATATACACAAACACACACACACGAGTGTATGTGAGTATGTTTATATATATAAGTGTGCGTGTATGTGTGTGTGTGTGTGTGTGTGTGTGTGTGTGTGTGTGTTGTGTGTTTTAAAGGGGGGAGAATGCAAGAGAAACAACAACAGAAGCAAAAGCAATAGCAGCAGCAAAAGCAGTTGTAACAGCAGCAACAACATGCAACAGCAGTAGCAACACCACTACCACCACCACTCTCCTCATCATCATCTTGCTCAAAATAGTGAGATGTTAGTTAGTATGAGTGGTTAAGTGAGTATTCAAGAGTATTAGGGTATATTTGTATTGAAATACTAAAATTAGTATTGTGATAAGTAGTATTTAGTGTAGATATTAAATACCAAGGTAATTGAACATAGAAACCAATAACTTAGTAAATAGGTTGATTTAGATTTTTTACATTGCCCATTGAAATAATAATTCTTAATATAGGTTATTTGGATCTCGTGACAGACTCTTTTCCATATCATTACACTACGATAGGCAAGTACATTCTCTGATTGTTTTTCATATTTTATAGCTTCTATACTTCGTGCTTTAAGTTATATTTTACTTGATTCTCGTCATGACTTATTCACAGATTGGTATATTTGGATTCACTTCAGGATATGTGTTTACTTGTGTGAGTCATGTTGTTCATGTTGACTTATTCCAGTTTATCTAGTTTCATGGTTACATGTTTCTAAAAATTACTATATCCAGACTAGAATCCATGAATATTAATTGGGGCATGGGAATACGATGTTGATATGTGATCAAATATCTAGTTGGTTTTACTTTACATGACGAAGCTTAATCATACATTCACGTATAATTAAGTCAAACCCTACAAGTTTAATAGTCATCGATGCGAGATGTGCCAGATTCCCAAGCGATCCTAAATCTAACATAGTATTTTAAATTACTAGAATAGTTCTAGTTTTACTTATTATTACATTGCATGTTGTCACACCACTTGATTGCTTACTATACTGCTATTTCTCTTTACTGTGACATACATGATTCCAGTTTTCTAGTTATCTTATTTTAGTTATGCTTGACATGCTTTATAGTCTCTACCAGATAGTTGGAACTGCTTTCATTGATGTACTTTCACTCCAATCCTGACTTGTATAAGTTAAAAATATTAGGGTATGTTTTTGAGGATCAGTTCTCCACTAACTGTCACAACCCGCACCCAAAATTTGGGCATGAGTCATGGGTACGTCCAACCTACGCCGCAGCATCGGCGGTGGAACGTTGTCTAGGTCTCAATAATACTAAACATAACTCACAACCTGTCAATGATATCAACTCCATAAGGAGTATAATAAAATAAATCTCTCTCAATAATACTCAATTACAATAACTATAAGAATAAATGGCACGATAAAAGATAAGAAGAATGACATAGTCAAACACAATGTCTCAAAATAGAGATAAACCACAGTCTAGTTGTCCAACATAAAAAGAAAGTCTCCACAAGTCTCAAATTAAACTCCATATAAGTCTCAACATAACTAAAATAAATCTCAAAATAAGTCTCAATGCATAAAATAAATGTTGTCTAAACAGCTGTAGGTAGTGTCTCCTCAAATGGAATAGACTCCTCTAATATCTCTGGTATGTAGTATGCGTCTATACCTGGTCCATAATGTGTAGGACAGAAGTCCTCAAGATCCTTTGAAAAAAATATCCAGTCAGGGTTGGTGCGAAGTACAAGCACTAACAACAGTTCCATATATATTGACAAAAACTATAATACAGTGTAAAGAAATACAAGATGGATATAAATACAGGCAATAAGAAATACTGGTGAATATGAAATACTGGAAATAGAAATACTAGAGCATATGTCATCATTAATGGTACAACTAGCAATGAACAGAATACAAGTGCATGCTAGAATAATGAACTGGAATATAAGTGAATGCTAGAACAATAACTAGAACATAGAGAAATGCTAGATCAATAAACTAGAGATACATATATAGACTATCTAGCTAAGTGTGTGAAATATCAACATATCATGTGATCGGCTTGGGACTGATCAGGCTTGCTATGTATGACTAGCTATGATTCATGTAAGGTCAGGCTAACCATCCGGATAGCTATAATGCGAGCAATAGTCAGGCTAATCATACATAATAGGCTATGAGGCATGTAATTGTCAGGCTGCACCGATGTGAGGTGTGAGTGAGCTATGATTCATGTAGAGTTGGGTATGATCACATAATCTACTAATATTTCTTCGTCCCCAGCTAGCACGATGAATTCCAAATTATGACTCCTCGTGACAGGTCTTGATGATGCCAACTCGTGTATACATAGTTTTAGAATCATGCACACCACACAACTAGAATCATAGAGATAATCAACATAATAAAAATTGTCAGATAATATACTCGCCTGTGGTACTCTACTGAAAATACTAATGTCCTATTTCTGAGGTCTTGTCTGAATAATCCAACAGTCCTATAGACATTATTTAATAATAATACAAAATTAGTCAATATACTAACATACACACAATCATAAATACACTGAACTCAAAGACTACGCTAGGGGTGACACTGGTCAACTAGTAGGGTCGAATGTGCGTCTAACTGCACAGTTGTCATATCTCAATTGATGTGCAATCAGACAGCCACTCACTATCATATATCTAGCCAGTACGTCAGTGTACATAAGGCAGTCAACTCACAACTCTCAGGGTCATATGGTTAAGTAATTACGGGATATCTATAATTAACACTAGGTAGTACATATACAAATATATTCATAACTAGTATTGGTATTTAATTACATATATATATATATATCCATATATTTATATATATATTAATATGATTTTAATACTCAAACATGTACGTATATGCATACGAGTTTGGTTTACTTGCATAACATCTAGCAATCAATATCTAATGAACTTGCCATGACAACACACGCTAAAATCCTAACACCATCATACGTATATATACACAACATGAAAGTAACAACTCGAACCTGCACGCATGTGAACGAGGAGGTATTCGATGTCGAGGTGGGCAGCTGTCGTTCAAGCGAGGCTCGGTCCGGTCCAGTCGAGGGAAGTCGTCGGTTCAGCGGGGTAGGGTTCAGGCGTGTGCTGTAGACGAGTCGTCGAGGGGATGGTGAAGTCTCCGGCGTCGACGAGATGGTAGCAGCGTTCAGTCGAGGGGACTGATGGATGGTCGCGGCGGGATCTCAGGCGCTGTATTGTCGGCTCCGGCAGTCTAGTGGATGGGTGGTGTTGATAGGATAAAGTTAGGCGGGTGTAGTCGGTCGAGGCATCGACGGGGGTCGGGATGGACGACTCCGACGAGGGGATTAGGGTGGAGGCGTGTACAGGGAGAGGGAGATGGCTGTTGTCGTTCAGTCGATGGTGGGAGGTGGAGGACACGGGCTGCTCCGGTCGGCTCAGGCGGAAGGATGCAGAAGATAAACAGGAGATGGGGGGAAGAGGTTACGGCTAGGTTAAGTTTTAGAAAAGAAAATAAAAAGTTATATATATGTAGAGAAGAGTTTGAAGGTTGACCTAGAAGGTTGGGCCTGGTCAACATCCTCCTTGGAAAAGGGCTTTTTGCTTCTCATGTAGATATTTGGAAGGCTAGGATTTGCATTATTTTAAAATGGAGGGCTAAAGTTTGATGAGGGTTGATGTTGAGTGTTACACACTTCAAAATTATGGAGAAAATTCACATGAAGGAAAATGGGGTTTCTTCATGTGTTAGTCCAATGGGGTGTGGACACCTCAAAGCACTTTTGCATAAAAGTGCCTAACAATTAGAAATTACACAAAGTGGGGTTTTGGATTAATTTAATTAAAATTAATATAATTGTTATTCTAAAATTAAATAGAAGTACATGGGATTAAAATTAGGTGGTACACAAGTGTCATAAATAAAGAAAACTCAAAATAGAATATTATCCTAATTTGGGTTGCACAAAATGGGTCAAGATTGTGTCTCCAATTTTGATTGGAACGCACAAAGATGTATGTAGAAGCATAAAAAATACTATGGATAGCTATACGCAGCATGTTGATGCTGGGCAGCATAAAAAGATGACTTCAGAGACATCAATGTGCAACAGAGCTTTTTCGCTGAGTACAGCATAAAATATAAGCTCAAGGACATCCGCGTAATGCAGTATGTCCAGGCTGCTTCAACGTAAAAAGGGGGCTACATCACCTTTATGGCGTAAAACTTATCCGCTTTTAATGCAGCAGTGAAGTATACGAGGAACGCTTCATATTCTTCAAAATAAACCTGTCAAATCGTGTAGTAAACCTGACATCTGACTCCTGACAAAGAGTACTACACGACTACCCAGACGACGGCTATAATGATGGCGCAACACAGCAACCCAGGCTGTCGTTTATTATTATTTCCTTGGCGTAAACTGCTTTTACGCGTACAAGAGAATACGCTGCCTAGTTTTACACAGGCAGACGTAAGATTCTTATGCTCCGCAAAAGACAAACAGGCTGCCACGTCAAAAGCTGCTCTTCGTACAGAGCTCAAGGCACGTCTCTGTATTTAATGTGCAGAGTGATGGCAGAGCTCGAGGCACGTCTCTGCATTTAATGTGCAGAGTGATGGCAGAGCTCGAGGCACGCCTCTGCATTTAATACGCAGAATGTTGACAGCTCTTCGAGATACGCCTCTGTATTTAATGCGCAGAATGATGGAAAATCTTTGAGACACGCCTCTGGAATACGCTGCCTAGTTTTACACAGGCAAACGTGAGCTTCTTACGCTCCGCAGAAAACAAACAGACTGCCACGTAAAAAGCTGCTCTTCGTACAGAGCTCGAGGCACGTCTCTGCATTTAATACGCAGAGTGATGGCAGAGCTTGAGGCACGTCTCTGCATTTAATGCACATAATAATTGCAGATCTTCGAGACACGCCTCTGCATTTAATGCGCGAAATGATGGCAAATCTTGGAGACACGCCTCTGGAATACGCTGCCTAGTTTTACACAGGCAGACGTGAGCTTCTTACGCTTCGTAGAAGACAAACAGACCGCCACATCATCAATTGCTCTTCGTACAGGGTTCGAGGCACGTATCTGTATTTAATGCGCAGAATGATGGTAAATCTTCGAAGACAGGCCTCTGTATTTAATGTGCAGGATGGGGGCAGATCTCTGTGTTTAATGCAAGAGATTTGATTATATCTCTAAAAGCCGTAATTTCGGCTAAAATGTCCACATCATCACTTTGGCACATTATGCCATCGGGCTATTCTCAGCTATGGGAGCACATTGTACGCTATCTCCTTGGAATACGCCAACTCAGGCCACATTTGCATTGGTGCGTATTAAGGCTATTCGGTCCAGAATTTGCTCAAGGCCTCAGTCAGGGGAGGAGGATCAGCTATCTTCTACGCCCACTCGGCTTCTACGCTCACTCGGCTTCTATCCCTACTTGGCTTCTACGCCATGGTGACAGTTATTGGCTTCTACGCTAACCTTTTCTATGTGAGGGATAACTACCTATGTGGCTTTTATGCCGTGATCTTCGCAGCAGTTATACGCATTGTCTCTTAATTAGACACACGTCACACGCTCATTCAAAAGGTCATTTGTACACGGGCAACGATTATTTTAACCATCGTATAAAAGGGTATTGTACTTTCCACTACTCGGTTTCTACGCCGACTGAGTGGTCACTGTCACTAAAACACTATAAATAGAGACCTCTATTGATAGAGGTCCAAGGTCAAAAATTGGTCGAGAAATCCAGTATCAGAACCGAGGTCGAAAAACTGAAGGTCAAGGAACTGAGAGTCAAAGAGTCTTTGAGAGAGAAGAATCCAGAGCTCAGGCAAAGAGTAGTGATCGACGATTTTGGCATCGAGCATCCACTCTCTTCAGCAACCTTTGAAGCTGCTTTCTGTCTTCTACGACACTTCTTAATCATCGTGTGGTCCACGGGACAAAGTGATCGACTGCAGATCAGACTCCTATAGCAATATTTACCCAGATTAAAAAATTGTACTCGACATCCTCGTATAGGATTAATTGTACTGCTTGTTTGTAAACATAAGAGCGGGTTTTCATATAAAACCTCGTTTCCATATCTTTCGTTTATTTATCAAACAACAAGATGGCGATTCTGCTGGGGACATCTTTCTCTTCTGATGAGGAAGCAATTGCTCAACACGATGCAGTATCCATGGGATCCGTAAAGAAGACACTGGTCGTCCAGTTCGACCAGTCTGCCTACGAAGACATGCTTCGAACAGGTGGTAGCTCTCACTCTCTCTCTGTCCAAGACAACAGGAAGCTGCGTAAGGTCTGGATGCCCAAGACATCCTCTACCATTCCTGTCGACTCTTCGATCTCTCCGATCAACGAGGTTGTAGCATCGCGCCCTCCGTGCCTTGTGCGTAAAATTCAGTCTTCCGTCACTGACGGAATAGACAAAACTTCTGGCAATGCCTCAGTGCTAACCCAGAAGTATACATCGCATGCTGTGCGTAAAACTCAGTCTCCCGTCACTGACGGAACAGACAAAACTTTGGACAATGCCTCAGCGCTAGTCCAGAAGCCTACTCCGCGCTCTGTGCGTAAAATCCAGTCTCCCATCGATGATGTGGCAGACAGAATTTCTGACAATGCCTTAGCTCCAAATCATAAATTCCAAACGCACTCCGTGCGTAAAAATGCATCTGCCCTCCGCGGAAAACCAGACGATCCCTACAATCTACGCAAGGGATAGCAAGCGGCGGACTGCTCAACTTCTCGGCCTTTACACCAGCAAGGGAAGAATCTACCTGCCCTCCGGATTACGCGAGAGGCTGACGGCCAACTGAGGACATCCTCAGCTTTACGCCAGCCAGAGCAGAGCTCCAAATTACACCAAGGGAAGCCCCTCAGCGTAAAGAAGCCTCAATTTGTGGAAAGACACCCTCCTCGGGGATTATTCGCTACCTAGATGGCCAACCTGTTGTATACGGGTGGCACAGGGAAAACTATGGTTCCCAACATCCGCATGCCCACTGATGTGAACAGAAGGAACAAGCCATCTTCTTCTTCTTCTGTAAATCCTCCTGACCTGCGTGAATTTTTGATCCAAAAACGCAAAGACAAGAGTCATAAACAGGCTTCAGTTCCCCTAACTGTCAAATATGGGGAGATTCTATGGGAAGATACATCAACATCTAACATCGTTATGACATGTAGGCCTCATGAAGAATCTGGCTTTATTGTTCCCCCAACTCGTGACGACCAGCATCCGATAGTCTTCGGTCGCACGCGGAGCAGACCGATTGTACAAGAAGAATTTCGTGAGTCTGAGGGTGGCAAAATATAAATCCATAGATATAGCCCACAAGCTTTAAAGATTATACAAAGCATGGGTTATGATTTGAAGTTGAAACAAGGCCTCAACTATGGAAAAGGCAGACGAACACCGTTGCACAGTAATCCTTACTGTCAACAAACTCATTTTGGGTTGGGATACACTGCATCTCTTGCAAATTCCAAACCCCCAGAGGCTAATCCTGCACAACTAGAGGCAGCTCCTTCTAAATCAACTTTAGGGGTCAAATGCCATGACTTGTCTGGGGGTAGCTTACCTCGACAAAATAAGGCACCATCCGAAGCTGGGGGTAGAATCCCCTCAGAATTCGAAGATGATGCAACGGTGGCGATCTTCCCGGAAGGACGTAAAACTCAGGCATCGGGAGCCCGAAGACCAAAAGGGACTTTCTCCTTCAATAAAGATGACATTATTGAAATCTTCAATATATTGATAGAGGAACACAAGCTTCAGCTTCCCAACATCAGATATCCTGAAAGAGCAGGCAAAGTTGATGACCCAGATTATTGTCTCTTTTATCGGTACATTCATCATCCTACAAATGCGTGTTATGTATTGAAAAAGAGAATCCAGGAGTTGATCGATGCCAAGGTTATCACTCTGCATTTGTAAACGAGGGGACGATCATTGCAAGTTGACTTCACTTTTTATGTGACAATTTGCACCCTCAAGAAAATACCGGATGATGAGTCCCTAAAGTCTCCCCAGATGAGTTTGTCATGTTCATATTACCTCTGAACAAACTTTTTAAGTTTTTTGGCTATCGATTATCATGTCCATATTATCTCTGATATCGGTTGTCATCTCAACTTAGCACCCATACTTAACTCTAAGTACGCCAGTGGTGTTGAGTCCACAAAAACTGCCATATCCATATTATCTCTGAGCAGATATATTGTCACGACCCGCACCCGGTTAGGGCACGAGAGCGTGGGTACGTCCAGCCTACGCCGCAGCATCGGCGGTAGAACGCTGTCTAGGTCAAGTACTATCTAAACAATCTCACTCTAGTATCCAACTCCATAAGGAGACGTGGATATCAAAATAATTCTAGAAATACTCAATCACAACTACAGCACGATAGGAAATGAAGAAATAAAAGAATACAATACAAGTCTAATGACAACATAATCATACCTGCAATCCTTAACTTCCAATCCCCAAGTGTCAGAAACCAGTCTACTAAGGTCACAGTCTGGAAAAATATTTTTCAGTCAGGAATGAGCAAAGTACATCTCTAAATAGCAGTTCTATATAAATGACATAAACTATGTAGCAGTTCTAGATGGAAACATACCAGATGCATGTATAAGTACGAGAAATGTACAATGAGAGAAGTACTGAAAATACTGTAAGTAAATGCAGGAAAAGAAACAATATGTCCATGAGCAAGAATTCTATGACTAAGTGTGTGAGTACTAGCTTTAACATGTGATCGGCTTGGGAACTTGATCAGGCTGGTTACATGTGATTAGCTATGATTCATGGAAGGTCAGGCTAACCGTTGGTTAGCTATGATGCATGGAGAGGTCAGGCTAATCACACGTAACAGCTATGAGGCATGGAGATGGTCAGGCCGCACCCGACGTGAGATGTGGGGTGAGCTATGATGCATGGATAGTTGGGTATGATCACATATCTACACTAAAATACTCCCCAAACCCCCGACTGGTATAGTAGATCCAATCATGGTACGCTATGGCACGGGATTCCCTAGGAAGGTAGCAAATCTCCCCGGGAATCAGTGTCTGTACATGCACAAGATAACAAGGAAAACAAGTCTTGTACAAACTACACCATGAATAAGGAATAACATCTCATGACGAGATCCGTGTATACCAATCCGTGTAACCAATGTGTCGAGAACATGGATATTTACACTAGATACAGTGAACATAGGAGATATCATAAATTAGAAACTAATCAGAGAATGTACTCGCCTTGGGTCCTTAGCTGGTAAAACCAATGTCCTGTCCCAGAGTATCGTCTGGAGGAACCAACAGTCCTAAAATATATCAAATACAATATTTGCATCAGGAGCTACACTAACACATCACAAATACATGAACTCAGGGCTCTGCCAGGTATGGCACTAGTCAACTAGGGTCATCTAGTAGGGCTACGTATATCATACACACTAACACTCCACGTATATACCAATAAAACGTATATAATATATATATAAGTGTTTCTTAGTATTTGTACAAAATACATATTTGTATATATATACTAATAGATGTTTATAAATATATATTTTTATACCAAAATACATATTTGTATATTTATATGTCGATCAAATATTTTTATATATGTATATTAGCAAATCCAAGAATGTACATAATGCCACACTTCTCAAGGTGATCCCAAATGAAGTAGCAGTTAGTTCCAATGGGTCCGGAGCAGTCCAAATAGCTAGAAACTACATAAAGAAGTCCAAGATCGGAGCTCGGTACGAAAATCGAGATAAGGATACCGAGTCCTTAATACATAGAGAAATTCACTGGGGTTTAGCTAAGGTTAAGATTTACAAGTTAGCTAATAAGAGAAAGGGTCGATTGTTCGTAATCAAGGTAACTCCTTAATTTATGAAAAATCATTTGGAAATCATTTTGAACAATAATTGTTAAAACTTCCCTTTTGAACAAAATTACAATTTAAAGGTTTATTTATAAAAAAAATCTAGGATTTACGTAAAAGCCAATATTTTCCATTTATGGTAAAATCGGTCACCGATCTAAATAACTAGTTTTGAACTCATTTTATTATTGGAACTATATTTTTAATTAATTATAGAAACCCCAAAATTATTTTATTTACATAATTTAAATCCTTATATATTTATTACTAAACTAAATTAAACTTAAACAAATTAAATGTTATTAAACTAATTACATAAATTACTAACTAATTGATTAATAATTAACTAACTAATTGATTATTTAATTACTGATTAATAAATTAATCTTGATTAAACTTAATTAACTGAATAATTATAACTAATGTAATTAAATTAATTGATTAATTATAACTAATTAAGAAATAATTAATTAACTAAACTATATAAAATAACCACTAATTAAGAATTTATTCTGATAAATGATAATTAAGTGATTAATAGGATAAATAACTAACCTAATTATAAGTTAACAAAACAACCCCAATTCCGTCAATCCCTGAATCGAAAGAAGGGAAAAAGGGGAAAGGAAAGAGGCTCACCGGGGTGTTTTCCGTCGTCGGCGGAGGAGAAGTCCGCCGGGCAGGGCGTCGGCGCGGGGAAGTCCGCCGGGTCTGCTCGTCTCGTCGGCGGCGGGTCTTCGGCTCGAGGAGGCGACCGGCGGCTCGATTCAGCGGCGGGAACTCGACGGGTCTGCGGCGGCTCGATGGATCTGAAGCGGCGGCGGTCCTTCTCGGCGGCGACGGATCTCTGAGCTCGACGCGGCGTCGACTCGAGGCGGCTACCGGCGGCGTCGACTCGAGGCGGTGGCTGGATCTGCAGCGGCGGCGTCGCTCGGCCCGAGGCGACGCTCTGCTCGAGGGGGCGACGGCTTCGAGGAGGCGGCGGCTTCGAGGCAGCTGCGTCTGGTCGGCCACGGCGAGCTCGACGACAGGCGCTCGACGCCGGGGGCCCAGTCGCCGGCGGCAATCGGACTCGAGGGCGGCGGATCTCTGACAGATCTAGGGTTAGGGTCGGTTCTGTGGGTCGGGGTCGTGTCCGGGGCTGGACACGGCGGTTTGGTGGCTGTGGGGGTGGGTGACGTGTCCGGGTGCATCGTTGTCGGCTGGACACGATGGGGTGCACTGTAGACGTGTCCGGTGTTGGACACGGGATCTGTTTGTAATACTGTACAGGGGTGGATGTGTCCAGATGGTGTCGGACACAAAATCGGTTGTAATGCTGTAACTGGACACAGAAAAAAATGAATGGATACGGTGGGACACCCGGGGTCGGACCCGAGGCCATCACGGCTGACACGGTGATGCTGGACACACGGACACGAGCACACAAAATGGTGATGGTTGTTGGCTGGTGGGAAATGTGGAGGCTAGCTAATAAATTTGGAGATTAGGGTTTCTTGGGAATGGTGATGAGGGATTTAAATAGGGAGAGATGGTGTGGGATAAAGGGTTGCGGGTTGGCCCAATAATGAATGGCCAAGATCAATACATGAATAAGTTCTTCATGTGGGAAAGGGTGTGGGCTAGTTAATGGAAATGGCGACTTGTAAAATTAAAGAAACAAAGGTTATAATTTCAGAAATTATTTTAAGAAAGCTACGTAATTTAATTATTTACTATTCCATTAATTATAAAATTTATTTTGAAGAACAACTAGTCCTTTAATTAATAATTTTATGATTTCAAGCCAATAAACATTGGAAACTAGAGGAATATATATATTATTATTTATTTATTTAGTTTGTAATACATCGTCATTTAGGAAAAATGATTTTTATAAAGATTTTTTTTTTTTAAATTACCTTCTAAAATCAAACATCGTTCAAAATCAATTAAAAATTTTAAAGGAGAAATATTTTATAAAACTTGATATTTTAAAATAAATTAAAATCTAATTATTTTGGAAATTGAAAATCGGAGGTTACAAGTCTATCCACCTTAGAAAAATTTCGTCCTCGAAATTTTAGGGATGACTAGGATAGAAAAAAATTTTGTTGTTCATAATGATGAATATATCATTGAAGAAAATATTTCTATAAGGAAAATATTTACCAAACAGAAGGAAACATGAAGAAAAGAAAATATGGTTTTAAGACAGGAATAAACCATGGCTCGGCCTTTAATCCTCTAGGAGGTTTAGGTTTTGGGAAGTAGACACGATCACTGAAAAAACAGATAATTGAATAATGCACGTTACCTTTTCAAAGTAACTAAACCAAGGAAGACCCAGTATAATGAATGATATAGGCATGAAAGTTATAGCTAATTCGAAAGATACGATCGACAATTTGATTTAAGAAACTTAAATACATCCTTCAGAATGTAATCAAGAGACATCTATCGCCTTTCTTAACTTCTAGGAAAAAGAAAGAAAAGAGTAGTCTTTACTACCATCTGAAAATAATCCTTCCTTTTTATCCTCGTTCATTTTACTTTTCTCAATCTTGTGATTCATCATTAACTAATATCTATAAAAGTTTCAAATTCCACAACTTTATTAGATTAGATCTTAGAATTTCTGAATCAAAATTTTTTGCATGTCCAAAATCCTTATCATCAAATTCGAGTTTGTTTATCTTAACATCAACTATACCTCGATTATTTTCTTCGATTTCAAATGTTACTGCCATGGTCAAGAATTTAATTTAGATCACAACCTCAATATACCATGATCTTACCTTACGACCTTCAATTATATGATCCCATAATCAATTATATTCTAATATTCTTTACCATGAGCTTCATTTCATTCCATATTTCTCTACCCGTATGTATAATGTTTCCGAATTTTGAAAAAATTTTATCCTCTGAATTTATTATCCCAATGTAAAATATTTACTACTGAAGTCCTCAATATTTTAATTGAATTACAGTCGTATCATAATCTCCTCAATTTTGAGTAAATAACTAAATACAAAATTTACTATCCAATCCTTTTAATTGAAATTCAATCAATGCATATTTATAAAACTTAAAAAATCTGCATCCCAAATTTAACTTTAAACACTCATCAATCATCTAACTCAAATTCAATTGATGCTTATTCCAATCTAACTCCTCCTCCCAAGAATTCAATTTGACACTATTCCATTTACGATTTTATTTCCTGCTTTTCTTTTTCCTCAAATACTCAACGATGCGATGCTTCCAGTATCTTCAATGCAACATTCATACTATATAAAATTTCTATCTTGCAATCAAATAGATGAAAATGATAATCTCTCAAATTTCTCAAATTTTAAATAATCAATTCAATCATATCAAGACCTCCTTAAAATAAATCCTCAAAATTTTATTTTATTATGTTTTTTTTTTTTTTTCCTCGAGTTTCAATCATCCTCAATCTTCGTAAAATTAGTGATCCGTCAATTCTTTTATTAATGCCTTAACTCTTTATTTAAATTAATGCTTATCCACAAATTTAATCCTCTTGTCTCTTTTTGGTCAGTCATAACCTCGTCATAGATCTCTGCTATGGTCAAAACCCCAATGATAATGGTTTAAGAAAACTCTACCTACAGCCAGGCAATTTAAGAAATATACAGGTCATGTGTCTTTTGTCATGGTATTTCAGTCTCTGTTAAGGTGTACTACTAGTTATATTCTAACAAGAAAATCATGCATGTGAACCACAGTACTAGGAAAATCAATCAATCAATCAAAAGACGAAAGAAAAGGAACATTAGGAAGGAAGAAGGATCCTGTTAACATATTACTTGTAGTGTCTACTATCAACCACTTAACTCTAGCACATTCACTAACAAATTCCTATTCATGTACACTGGTACCCATATCAACTAATCATATATTAATATTCATATCTCTCATCTACCAAAATTAATCCTCAAAATAATCGTCAAGGTTTAACTTCCCGATCAACTTAAAACAAAATGCATATACCTCCTCAAAATTAGATACTTCTCATCGAAATAAAATTTAATCACTTCTAAAATCTTTGTAGCCTTAACTATGTTTAGTGAATCAAATTTTAAATCCTCAATATTTTAACAACATAAAATCTCAACTCCTTAAAAATTCTGAAAATTTAAAATTCATTTCCACCCTTTTAATTTATAACTCCTCAATGTACATATTAGTGCTCACGGTCTCTGATACTCAAGGTGCACTCAATACCTCTATCGTCTAGAATTGTGTACTAAATTCGTACTGCCCGAATCACTTGCACTATTACCTCCAATGATCAAAGTTACCATCAACTGTGTTTTCTTTCATGATTTCAATTTATGTCAATTGGTATATCATCTAATTATCAACACACAGAGTGCTTACTGTTATTAACGTCATCCTTGACTAATCCTCGATATAGAATCATTAGCACTCTTGGTATTATATCACTAGCTGCATTAATGGATTATCTCATCAAGCTCATTAGACTCATGATCACCTGTATCCTCTATAACACTCATGTTTCTCTACTCTCATGGGTATGTGTATGGTTCCTCAATCTCGATGGTTGTATATGTTTTTCCTTCAATCCTTTAAAGCCTATTAAACTAATCCGTGATACGCTTCACAACTTCCATTACTAATCCTGATATTTCTCTACTTATGACATCTCATTAACTTTATGCGTATATATTTCTTTACCTTTAACATTTTCGATATCAATCATCAAATTGGACATCATTCTCCATAAATCCTTAACACAATTCCCGGATGCTTAATCGTTTACATAGATCACTCAATTACATAATCATGATTATCCAGGACGGGTAATTGGCTCTGATACTAACTCTGAGAACTATCACTGATACTCTATACTCTCCTTAACTCTCAGTCTCTAATGACACTACTCCTAGAATCATTGGTACAAGGTACTATGCTAAGGGCTAACTCTAGATTAAAGCCTACTGCTCACATGTCCAACTAAGAAACACTTACAACTCGCTAGCAACACAGTCAATACTAATACAAGACACAAACAAAATTACAAGCCACTAATTATCATACTTAACAAGAAATCCTCAAGGAATAGGAGCTCAAAGACTGAATTGAGGACAGAAGGTATCTTTACTGCTAGTAAAGAAAAGAAGCGATGGAACAAAGTCCTGGAATAACAGAAATAGATAAGTCTTGGGATGATATTTTAAGAACCAATTTAGGATACAACCTGATAATCATACACGTCTGTCTGAAATCATGACACTCAGAATCCTCGCCACGCTAGTAAGCATAGATGCGATAAACGATAGATTTCGTAACTAAGGTATGCACTCTATAATCATGTCGTCTAGAATCTTCGCCACGCCAACCGGTATGGCTGCGAAAGACTCTAAGCTTCATAACTATAGTATGTACATCTAAGTCAGGTTCCTACGTTCTCGTCACCACAGCTAATATGGCTGCGATAAATTCTAGGTTCCATAACCAAAGTAGACGTTTTACCTTCCTCACTGTCCTCATCAATATATGTCATCAGATGATACCATAAATCCTAGTCCGTAAAAATTCATCTCAATTTGAAATCAACTCAACAACGATACCAGGAATTAAAGTTAATAACTGGTCAACAAGAATCAAACTCAACAATGACATCAAGAATTTAATTTAATAACTGCTCAACAAGAATCAAGTTCAGTAACAACAAGCGAGAGCGGACGAAAACAAGGAAAGAGTTAAATTGAAAATGAGATTCTCTTGGGGTCATCCCAGGAAATCTCTCAAGAATTTGTGATTGAGTATCTTCTCTCATCCTAGTATCCTATGTCCTATATTCAATAGCAGGTACGCAGTAGTATAACAAGGATGCCACACTACTACGACATCGCACATCTCGCAGGTTCGAGACCTGCATGGGCCACCACTAAAAACGTGTCACGACCCGCACCCGGTTAGGGCACGAGAGCGTGGGTACGTCCAGCCTACGCCGCAGCATCGGCGGTAGAACGCTGTCTAGGTCAAGTACTATCTAAACAATCTCACTCTAGTATCCAACTCCATAAGGAGACGTGGATATCAAAATAATTCTAGAAATACTCAATCACAACTACAGCACGATAGGAAATGAAGAAATAAAAGAATACAATACAAGTCTAATGACAACATAATCATACCTGCAATCCTTAACTTCCAATTCCCAAGTGTCAGAAACCAGTCTACTAAGGTCACAGTCTGGAAAAATATTTTCCAGTCAGGAATGAGCAAAGTACATCTCTAAATAGCAGTTCTATATAAATGACATAAACTATGTAGCAGTTCTAGATGGAAACATACCAGATGCATGTATAAGTACGAGAAATATACAATGAGAGAAGTACTGGAAATACTGTAAGTAAATGCAGGAAAAGAAACAATATGTCCATGAGCAAGAATTCTATGACTAAGTGTGTGAGTACTAGCTTTAACATGTGATCGGCTTGAAAACTTGATCAGGCTGGTTACATGTGATTAGCTATGATTCATGGAAGGTCAGGCTAACCGTTGGTTAGCTATGATGCATGGAGAGGTCAGGCTAATCACACGTAACAGCTATGAGGCATGGAGATGGTCAGGCCGCACCCGACGTGAGATGTGGGGTGAGCTATGATGCATGGATAGTTGGGTATGATCACATATCTACACTAAAATACTCCCCAAACCCCCGACTGGTATAGTAGATCCAATCATGGTACGCTATGGCACGGGATTCCCTAGGAAGGTAGCAAATCTCCCCGGGAATCAGTGTCTGTACATGCACAAGATAACAAGGAAAACAAGTCTTGTACAAACTACACCATGAATAAGGAATAACATCTCATGACGAGATCCGTGTATACCAATCCGTGTAACCAATGTGTCGAGAACATGGATATTTACACTAGATACAGTGAACATAGGAGATATCATAAATTAGAAACTAATCAGAGAATGTACTCGCCTTGGGTCCTTAGCTGGTAAAACCAATGTCCTGTCCCAGAGTATCGTCTGGAGGAACCAACAGTCCTAAAATATATCAAATACAATATTTGCATCAGGAGCTACACTAACACATCACAAATACATGAACTCAGGGCTCTGCCAGGTATGGCACTAGTCAACTAGGGTCATCTAGTAGGGCTACGTATATCATACACACTAACACTCCACGTATATACCAATAAAACGTATATAATATATATATAAGTGTTTCTTAGTATTTGTACAAAATACATATTTGTATATATATACTAATAGATGTTTATAAATATATATTTTTATACCAAAATACATATTTGTATATTTATATGTCGATCAAATATTTTTATATATGTATATTAGCAAATCCAAGAATGTACATAATGCCACACTTCTCAAGGTGATCCCAAATGAAGTAGCAGTTAGTTCCAATGGGTCCGGAGCAGTCCAAATAGCTAGAAACTACATAAAGAAGTCCAAGATCGGAGCTCGATACGAAAATCGAGATAAGGATACCGAGTCCTTAATACATAGAGAAATTCACTGGGGTTTAGCTAAGGTTAAGATTTACAAGTTAGCTAATAAGAGAAAGGGTCGATTGTTCGTAATCAAGGTAACTCCTTAATTTATGAAAAATCATTTGGAAATCATTTTGAACAATAATTGTTAAAACTTCCCTTTTGAACAAAATTACAATTTAAAGGTTTATTTATAAAAAAAATCTAGGATTTACGTAAAAGCCAATATTTTCCATTTATGGTAAAATCGGTCACCGATCTAAATAACTAGTTTTGAACTCATTTTATTATTGGAACTATATTTTTAATTAATTATAGAAACCCCAAAATTATTTTATTTACATAATTTAAATCCTTATATATTTATTACTAAACTAAATTAAACTTAAACAAATTAAATGTTATTAAACTAATTACATAAATTACTAACTAATTGATTAATAATTAACTAACTAATTGATTATTTAATTACTGATTAATAAATTAATCTTGATTAAACTTAATTAACTGAATAATTATAACTAATGTAATTAAATTAATTGATTAATTATAACTAATTAAGAAATAATTAATTAACTAAACTATATAAAATAACCACTAATTAAGAATTTATTCTGATAAATGATAATTAAGTGATTAATAGGATAAATAACTAACCTAATTATAAGTTAACAAAACAACCCCAATTCCGTCAATCCCTGAATCGAAAGAAGGGAAAAAGGGGAAAGGAAAGAGGCTCACCGGGGTGTTTTCCGTCGTCGGCGGAGGAGAAGTCCGCCGGGCAGGGCGTCGGCGCGGGGAAGTCCGCCGGGTCTGCTCGTCTCGTCGGCGGCGGGTCTTCGGCTCGAGGAGGCGACCGGCGGCTCGATTCAGCGGCGGGAACTCGACGGGTCTGCGGCGGCTCGATGGATCTGAAGCGGCGGCGGTCCTTCTCGGCGGCGACGGATCTCTGAGCTCGACGCGGCGTCGACTCGAGGCGGCTACCGGCGGCGTCGACTCGAGGCGGTGGCTGGATCTGCAGCGGCGGCGTCGCTCGGCCCGAGGCGGCGCTCTGCTCGAGGGGGCGACGGCTTCGAGGAGGCGGCGGCTTCGAGGCAGCTGCGTCTGGTCGGCCACGGCGAGCTCGACGACAGGCGCTCGACGCCGGGGGCCCAGTCGCCGGCGGCAATCGGACTCGAGGGCGGCGGATCTCTGACAGATCTAGGGTTAGGGTCGGTTCTGTGGGTCGGGGTCGTGTCCGGGGCTGGACACGGCGGTTTGGTGGCTGTGGGGGTGGGTGACGTGTCCGGGTGCATCGTTGTCGGCTGGACACGATGGGGTGCACTGTAGACGTGTCCGGTGTTGGACACGGGATCTGTTTGTAATACTGTACAGGGGTGGATGTGTCCAGATGGTGTCGGACACAAAATCGGTTGTAATGCTGTAACTGGACACAGAAAAAAATGAATGGATACGGTGGGACACCCGGGGTCGGACCCGAGGCCATCACGGCTGACACGGTGATGCTGGACACACGGACACGAGCACACAAAATGGTGATGGTTGTTGGCTGGTGGGAAATGTGGAGGCTAGCTAATAAATTTGGAGATTAGGGTTTCTTGGGAATGGTGATGAGGGATTTAAATAGGGAGAGATGGTGTGGGATAAAGGGTTGCGGGTTGGCCCAATAATGAATGGCCAAGATCAATACATGAATAAGTTCTTCATGTGGGAAAGGGTGTGGGCTAGTTAATGGAAATGGCGACTTGTAAAATTAAAGAAACAAAGGTTATAATTTCAGAAATTATTTTAAGAAAGCTACGTAATTTAATTATTTACTATTCCATTAATTATAAAATTTATTTTGAAGAACAACTAGTCCTTTAATTAATAATTTTATGATTTCAAGCCAATAAACATTGGAAACTAGAGGAATATATATATTATTATTTATTTATTTAGTTTGTAATACATCGTCATTTAGGAAAAATGATTTTTATAAAGATTTTTTTTTTTTTAAATTACCTTCTAAAATCAAACATCGTTCAAAATCAATTAAAAATTTTAAAGGAGAAATATTTTATAAAACTTGATATTTTAAAATAAATTAAAATCTAATTATTTTGGAAATTGAAAATCGGAGGTTACAAGTCTATCCACCTTAGAAAAATTTCGTCCTCGAAATTTTAGGGATGACTAGGATAGAAAAAAATTTTGTTGTTCATAATGATGAATATATCATTGAAGAAAATATTTCTATAAGGAAAATATTTACCAAACAGAAGGAAACATGAAGAAAAGAAAATATGGTTTTAAGACAGGAATAAACCATGGCTCGGCCTTTAATCCTCTAGGAGGTTTAGGTTTTGGGAAGTAGACACGATCACTGAAAAAACAGATAATTGAATAATGCACGTTACCTTTTCAAAGTAACTAAACCAAGGAAGACCCAGTATAATGAATGATATAGGCATGAAAGTTATAGCTAATTCGAAAGATACGATCGACAATTTGATTTAAGAAACTTAAATACATCCTTCAGAATGTAATCAAGAGACATCTATCGCCTTTCTTAACTTCTAGGAAAAAGAAAGAAAAGAGTAGTCTTTACTACCATCTGAAAATAATCCTTCCTTTTTATCCTCGTTCATTTTACTTTTCTCAATCTTGTGATTCATCATTAACTAATATCTATAAAAGTTTCAAATTCCACAACTTTATTAGATTAGATCTTAGAATTTCTGAATCAAAATTTTTTGCATGTCCAAAATCCTTATCATCAAATTCGAGTTTGTTTATCTTAACATCAACTATACCTCGATTATTTTCTTCGATTTCAAATGTTACTGCCATGGTCAAGAATTTAATTTAGATCACAACCTCAATATACCATGATCTTACCTTACGACCTTCAATTATATGATCCCATAATCAATTATATTCTAATATTCTTTACCATGAGCTTCATTTCATTCCATATTTCTCTACCCGTATGTATAATGTTTCCGAATTTTGAAAAAATTTCATCCTCTGAATTTATTATCCCAATGTAAAATATTTACTACTGAAGTCCTCAATATTTTAATTGAATTACAGTCGTATCATAATCTCCTCAATTTTGAGTAAATAACTAAATACAAAATTTACTATCCAATCCTTTTAATTGAAATTCAATCAATGCATATTTATAAAAATTAAAAAATCTGCATCCCAAATTTAACTTTAAACACTCATCAATCATCTAACTCAAATTCAATTGATGCTTATTCCAATCTAACTCCTCCTCCCAAGAATTCAATTTGACACTATTCCATTTACGATTTTATTTCCTGCTTTTCTTTTTCCTCAAATACTCAACGATGCGATGCTTCCAGTATCTTCAATGCAACATTCATACTATATAAAATTTCTATCTTGCAATCAAATAGATGAAAATGATAATCTCTCAAATTTCTCAAATTTTAAATAATCAATTCAATCATATCAAGACCTCCTTAAAATAAATCCTCAAAATTTTATTTTATTATGTTTTTTTTTTTTTTCCTCGAGTTTCAATCATCCTCAATCTTCGTAAAATTAGTGATCCGTCAATTCTTTTATTAATGCCTTAACTCTTTATTTAAATTAATGCTTATCCACAAATTTAATCCTCTTGTCTCTTTTTGGTCAGTCATAACCTCGTCATAGATCTCTGCTATGGTCAAAACCCCAATGATAATGGTTTAAGAAAACTCTACCTACAGCCAGGCAATTTAAGAAATATACAGGTCATGTGTCTTTTGTCATGGTATTTCAGTCTCTGTTAAGGTGTACTACTAGTTATATTCTAACAAGAAAATCATGCATGTGAACCACAGTACTAGGAAAATCAATCAATCAATCGAAAGACGAAAGAAAAGGAACATTAGGAAGGAAGAAGGATCCTGTTAACATATTACTTGTAGTGTCTACTATCAACCACTTAACTCTAGCACATTCACTAACAAATTCCTATTCATGTACACTGGTACCCATATCAACTAATCATATATTAATATTCATATCTCTCATCTACCAAAATTAATCCTCAAAATAATCGTCAAGGTTTAACTTCCCGATCAACTTAAAACAAAATGCATATACCTCCTCAAAATTAGATACTTCTCATCGAAATAAAATTTAATCACTTCTAAAATCTTTGTAGCCTTAACTATGTTTAGTGAATCAAATTTTAAATCCTCAATATTTTAACAACATAAAATCTCAACTCCTTAAAAATTCTGAAAATTTAAAATTCATTTCCACCCTTTTAATTTATAACTCCTCAATGTACATATTAGTGCTCACGGTCTCTGATACTCAAGGTGCACTCAATACCTCTATCGTCTAGAATTGTGTACTAAATTCGTACTGCCCGAATCACTTGCACTATTACCTCCAATGATCAAAGTTACCATCAACTGTGTTTTCTTTCATGATTTCAATTTATGTCAATTGGTATATCATCTAATTATCAACACACAGAGTGCTTACTGTTATTAACGTCATCCTTGACTAATCCTCGATATAGAATCATTAGCACTCTTGGTATTATATCACTAGCTGCATTAATGGATTATCTCATCAAGCTCATTAGACTCATGATCACCTGTATCCTCTATAACACTCATGTTTCTCTACTCTCATAGGTATGTGTATGGTTCCTCAATCTCGATGGTTGTATATGTTTTTCCTTCAATCCTTTAAAGCCTATTAAACTAATCCGTGATACGCTTCACAACTTCCATTACTAATCCTGATATTTCTCTACTTATGACATCTCATTAACTTTATGCGTATATATTTCTTTACCTTTAACATTTTCGATATCAATCATCAAATTGGACATCATTCTCCATAAATCCTTAACACAATTCCCGGATGCTTAATCGTTTACATAGATCACTCAATTACATAATCATGATTATCCAGGACGGGTAATTGGCTCTGATACTAACTCTGAGAACTATCACTGATACTCTATACTCTTCTTAACTCTCAGTCTCTAATGACACTACTCCTAGAATCATTGGTACAAGGTACTATGCTAAGGGCTAACTCTAGATTAAAGCCTACTGCTCACATGTCCAACTAAGAAACACTTACAACTCGCTAGCAACACAGTCAATACTAATACAAGACACAAACAAAATTACAAGCCACTAATTATCATACTTAACAAGAAATCCTCAAGGAATAGGAGCTCAAAGACTGAATTGAGGACAGAAGGTATCTTTACTGCTAGTAAAGAAAAGAAGCGATGGAACAAAGTCCTGGAATAACAGAAATAGATAAGTCTTGGGATGATATTTTAAGAACCAATTTAGGATACAACCTGATAATCATACACGTCTGTCTGAAATCATGACACTCAGAATCCTCGCCACGCTAGTAAGCATAGATGCGATAAACGATAGATTTCGTAACTAAGGTATGCACTCTATAATCATGTCGTCTAGAATCTTCGCCACGCCAACCGGTATGGCTGCGAAAGACTCTAAGCTTCATAACTATAGTATGTACATCTAAGTCAGGTTCCTACGTTCTCGTCACCACAGCTAATATGGCTGCGATAAATTCTAGGTTCCATAACCAAAGTAGACGTTTTACCTTCCTCACTGTCCTCATCAATATATGTCATCAGATGATACCATAAATCCTAGTCCGTAAAAATTTATCTCAATTTGAAATCAACTCTACAACGATACCAGGAATTAAAGTTAATAACTGGTCAACAAGAATCAAACTCAACAATGACATCAAGAATTTAATTTAATAACTGCTCAACAAGAATCAAGTTCAGTAACAACAAGCGAGAGCGGACGAAAACAAGGAAAGAGTTAAATTGAAAATGAGATTCTCTTGGGGTCATCCCAGGAAATCTCTCAAGAATTTGTGATTGAGTATCTTCTCTCATCCTAGTATCCTATGTCCTATATTCAATAGCAGGTACGCAGTAGTATAACAAGGATGCCACACTACTACGACATCGCACATCTCGCAGGTTCGAGACCTGCATGGGCCACCACTAAAAACGTGTCACGACCCGCACCCGGTTAGGGCACGAGAGCGTGGGTACGTCCAGCCTACGCCGCAGCATCGGCGGTAGAACGCTGTCTAGGTCAAGTACTATCTAAACAATCTCACTCTAGTATCCAACTCCATAAGGAGACGTGGATATCAAAATAATTCTAGAAATACTCAATCACAACTACAGCACGATAGGAAATGAAGAAATAAAAGAATACAATACAAGTCTAATGACAACATAATCATACCTGCAATCCTTAACTTCCAATCCCCAAGTGTCAGAAACCAGTCTACTAAGGTCACAGTCTGGAAAAATATTTTCCAGTCAGGAATGAGCAAAGTACATCTCTAAATAGCAGTTCTATATAAATGACATAAACTATGTAGCAGTTCTAGATGGAAACATACCAGATGCATGTATAAGTACGAGAAATATACAATGAAAGAAGTACTGGAAATACTGTAAGTAAATGCAGGAAAAGAAACAATATGTCCATGAGCAAGAATTCTATGACTAAGTGTGTGAGTACTAGCTTTAACATGTGATCGGCTTGAAAACTTGATCAGGCTGGTTACATGTGATTAGCTATGATTCATGGAAGGTCAGGCTAACCGTTGGTTAGCTATGATGCATGGAGAGGTCAGGCTAATCACACGTAACAGCTATGAGGCATGGAGATGGTCAGGCCGCACCCGACGTGAGATGTGGGGTGAGCTATGATGCATGGATAGTTGGGTATGATCACATATCTACACTAAAATACTCCCCAAACCCCCGACTGGTATAGTAGATCCAATCATGGTACGCTATGGCACGGGATTCCCTAGGAAGGTAGCAAATCTCCCCGGGAATCAGTGTCTGTACATGCACAAGATAACAAGGAAAACAAGTCTTGTACAAACTACACCATGAATAAGGAATAACATCTCATGACGAGATCCGTGTATACCAATCCGTGTAACCAATCTGTCGAGAACATGGATATTTACACTAGATACAGTGAACATAGGAGATATCATAAATTAGAAACTAATCAGAGAATGTACTCGCCTTGGGTCCTTAGCTGGTAAAACCAATGTCCTGTCCCAGAGTATCGTCTGGAGGAACCAACAGTCCTAAAATATATCAAATACAACATTTGCATCAGGAGCTACACTAACACATCACAAATACATGAACTCAGGGCTCTGCCAGGTATGGCACTAGTCAACTAGGGTCATCTAGTAGGGCTACGTATATCATACACACTAACACTCCACGTATATACCAATAAAACGTATATAATATATATATAAGTGTTTCTTAGTATTTGTACAAAATACATATTTGTATATATATACTAATAGATGTTTATAAATATATATTTTTATACCAAAATACATATTTGTATATTTATATGTCGATCAAATATTTTTATATATGTATATTAGCAAATCCAAGAATGTACATAATGCCACACTTCTCAAGGTGATCCCAAATGAAGTAGCAGTTAGTTCCAATGGGTCCGGAGCAGTCCAAATAGCTAGAAACTACATAAAGAAGTCCAAGATCGGAGCTCGATACGAAAATCGAGATAAGAATACCGAGTCCTTAATACATAGAGAAATTCACTGGGGTTTAGCTAAGGTTAAGATTTACAAGTTAGCTAATAAGAGAAAGGGTCGATTGTTCGTAATCAAGGTAACTCCTTAATTTATGAAAAATCATTTGGAAATTATTTTGAACAATAATTGTTAAAACTTCCCTTTTGAACAAAATTACAATTTAAAGGTTTATTTATAAAAAAAATCTAGGATTTACGTAAAAGCCAATATTTTCCATTTATGGTAAAATCGGTCACCGATCTAAATAACTAGTTTTGAACTCATTTTATTATTGGAACTATATTTTTAATTAATTATAGAAACCCCAAAATTATTTTATTTACATAATTTAAATCCTTATATATTTATTACTAAACTAAATTAAACTTAAACAAATTAAATGTTATTAAACTAATTACATAAATTACTAACTAATTGATTAATAATTAACTAACTAATTGATTATTTAATTACTGATTAATAAATTAATCTTGATTAAACTTAATTAACTGAATAATTATAACTAATGTAATTAAATTAATTGATTAATTATAACTAATTAAGAAATAATTAATTAACTAAACTATATAAAATAACCACTAATTAAGAATTTATTCTGATAAATGATAATTAAGTGATTAATAGGATAAATAACTAACCTAATTATAAGTTAACAAAACAACCCCAATTCCGTCAATCCCTGAATCGAAAGAAGGGAAAAAGGGGAAAGGAAAGAGGCTCACCGGGGTGTTTTCCGTCGTCGGCGGAGGAGAAGTCCGCCGGGCAGGGCGTCGGCGCGGGGAAGTCCGCCGGGTCTGCTCGTCTCGTCGGCGGCGGGTCTTCGGCTCGAGGAGGCGACCGGCGGCTCGATTCAGCGGCGGGAACTCGACGGGTCTGCGGCGGCTCGATGGATCTGAAGCGGCGGCGGTCCTTCTCGGCGGCGACGGATCTCTGAGCTCGACGCGGCGTCGACTCGAGGCGGCTACCGGCGGCGTCGACTCAAGGCGGTGGCTGGATCTGCAGCGGCGGCGTCGCTCGGCCCGAGGCGGCGCTCTGCTCGAGGGGGCGACGGCTTCGAGGAGGCGGCGGCTTCGAGGCAGCTGCGTCTGGTCGGCCACGGCGAGCTCGACGACAGGCGCTCGACGCCGGGGGCCCAGTCGCCGGCGGCAATCGGACTCGAGGGCGGTGGATCTCTGACAGATCTAGGGTTAGGGTCGGTTCTGTGGGTCGGGGTCGTGTCCGGGGCTGGACACGGCGGTTTGGTGGCTGTGGGGGTGGGTGACGTGTCCGGGTGCATCGTTGTCGGCTGGACACGATGGGGTGCACTGTAGACATGTCCGGTGTTGGACACGGGATCTGTTTGTAATACTGTACAGGGGTGGATGTGTCCAGATGGTGTCGGACACAAAATCGGTTGTAATGCTGTAACTGGACACAGAAAAAAATGAATGGATACGGTGGGACACCCGGGGTCGGACCCGAGGCCATCACGGCTGACACGGTGATGCTGGACACACGGACACGAGCACACAAAATGGTGATGGTTGTTGGCTGGTGGGAAATGTGGAGGCTAGCTAATAAATTTGGAGATTAGGGTTTCTTGGGAATGGTGATGAGGGATTTAAATAGGGAGAGATGGTGTGGGATAAAGGGTTGCGGGTTGGCCCAATAATGAATGGCCAAGATCAATACATGAATAAGTTCTTCATGTGGGAAAGGGTGTGGGCTAGTTAATGGAAATGGCGACTTGTAAAATTAAAGAAACAAAGGTTATAATTTCAGAAATTATTTTAAGAAAGCTACGTAATTTAATTATTTACTATTCCATTAATTATAAAATTTATTTTGAAGAACAACTAGTCCTTTAATTAATAATTTTATGATTTCAAGCCAATAAACATTGGAAACTAGAGGAATATATATATTATTATTTATTTATTTAGTTTGTAATACATCGTCATTTAGGAAAAATGATTTTTATAAAGATTTTTTTTTTTTTTAAATTACCTTCTAAAATCAAACATCGTTCAAAATCAATTAAAAATTTTAAAGGAGAAATATTTTATAAAACTTGATATTTTAAAATAAATTAAAATCTAATTATTTTGGAAATTAGAAATCGGTGGTTACATATATACCTCCATCCCCGATGGGGTCACAACTCGAGAGTTTGTCATGTTCACATTACCTCTGAACAAATCTCCCTGATTCGGCTATCGATTATCATGTCCATATTACCTCTGATATCGGTTGTCATCTCAACTTAGCACGTACTTAACTCTAAGTACGCCAGTGGTGTTGAGTCCACAAAAACTGCCATGTCCATATTACCTCTGAGCAGATGTATACCTCCATCCCCGATGGAGTCACAACTCAAGAGTTTGTCATGTTCATATTACCTCTGAACAAACCTCCCTGATCTGGCTATCGTTTATCATATTCATATTACCTCTGATATCGGTTGTCTTATCAACTTAGTGCCCGTACTTAACTCTAAGTACGCCAGTGGTGTTAAGTCTACAATACCTATCACGTCCATACTACCTCTGATAGGGTTTATTTTGAACTTATTATTTGCACTTGATGTGCACAACAAATAATAGGTCCATTAAAAATCCCCCAGTGGGATGTCCTCAACAAATACGGTATCATACTACGTCCACATTACCTCTAGTACAATATCCGAAATTCGCGCAAACAATCATAAAAGAAATAGGAGGATCCTTATATGATTGCAAACGGCGCTTACAGATTAGCCAAACCTAATGGAAATTTGGCAATGGTTCCTATCAATGGCAAATTCCTGAAAAGGTACTATGCTTAACCTCCTCTGCTCCAATGGAGTATGGTGAAGATCTCATTCTGACAATACTACTTCCAAAACGAAACTAGTTGGATCGTATTCTATCATGTCCATATAACCTCTGAATAGATATGTCCTACTAAAACTTACGAGAGTATATCACGTCCATATTACCTCTGATATCACTTTCACCCAAATCTGTCATTTATATTTCAAAATGATGGGTCCACAAAGTCAGATGAAAGCCTCTTTATTATTCCCAGAAAGAGCAAAAGTATATTGAAAAGCAAAAGTACATCATTTAGGGGGAGCGGTCAGGTCGCGAATCTGCTGCGCCAGCGCGGTCTTCTTCTCAGTCCTGGAGCTCAAAACAATAGCGCGGGCCCGCTCCAGCCGTGCCTCATCATTGCTCAGGAAGGACAGTTCAGATCTAGCCCGAACAAAACCAGCACGGGCAACTCCTGCACGCGCCAAGTTCTGTTGGGCTAGGCCCCGTCGACCATTCACCACATCTAGAGCTTCCGACGACTGAGAAGCCCACTCCTTTGCCTGAGCGAGTTTTGCTTCCAATTTGCGGACCCTCGCTACATTTCCTTCATGCTCGGCCTGGCACTTCGTTTGAAGAGAAATGACCTCCTCCAAGATAGCTTTTTTTTTATCCATCTCCTGTTGATGTGTCTGGATGGATTTATTTAGGGCTTCCATCTGTTCAGTAAGCTGCGCAGTCAAGGAGTCATATTCAGCCTGGACCAGGTCGTCAACGCTGCCACGAGATAGCTGCTGATATTCGTTAATGGGTTTCTCCAAACCATTAACTATCTCCTCCAGTGTATCAGCTATCCCAGTGTCGTCGTATTCTCTGATCGGCACTATCGCAAACTGAGAGAACCTCCTCAGCGCCTCGAAGCTCACATTCTTTCCAACACCATTAATATCAGCGTTTTCATAGCGGTGTAGAAGATACCGATATACTGCTCAGTCAGTATAGCCAGATCCGAATGGACGCTAGGAGTGGCTTCAATATTGGTGAATCCCCCTCCAGGAACGATCGCAGACGATGTTGCCACAGCCGTCGCCTCAACAGGTAGTGCGACAAAAGAAAATGCGCTAATACCGGACGAAGTGACCGGCGTAGTCAAATGAGGCATTATCGCAATGACAGGCTCATCCTCCTCCTGAGATATCGGAACCGTCTCGGGCGAGCCGGCACCCAAAAATATTTCCTCTTCGAGGCCGGGTACCTCCAGTTGACGCCAGGACCTGACACAGAGCCAAAAGGTGCGTCAACACTGCCCTCCCCGAAGATGTCTTCCCCTGAAAAGAAGACAAAAGGAAGTTCATATCTAAAAAGAGGCATAAAGATAACATTTACCCATGGCCGATGGTGTATATGTCGCGTCTGCGGCCAGTACAGCTAAATCATTTCTTAATGATGCTAGGCAAGCTGTCATACCTAGAGAAGGGGGTGTGCTAACCGATACTGACAAATATTCTTCCAGGTCCCCGTCAAGTTCCAGCCGAGGTTCGTCAGGTGGAATCTCGCTGGGTGCACCTACAGAAACGGCAAGGGTTTCTCCCGATGCTGACCTGGATAAAGATATCCTTGTGCGGCTTGACCCCGAAGGCGATCTCGTTCCACTACCCGAAGCGGTAGCAGCGACAGCAGCCTCCAGCAGGAATTCTCTGGCACTGCCAGCCGGGACTGTAGAGGTTCCCTCTCTAAAAGGCGAGGAACCTCCAATCAAAGAATCTTCCCCAACAGGGGAAGATGCAGGCTCAATTCTAGGAGCCTCATTGTCGGGAATCCGGAAAGGACGAGTAACCGTCTTCTTCTTTCTCTTGCGAGGGGAAGTCTCCTTCGGAACAGGAGCCCTTCGCTTACCAGAGATGACCAAAGCCCCTACAGGCGGAGGTATTTCACCCTTCGGTACCGACAACAAAGGCTCATCTGGATTAACGGACTCTTCACCCTCGTCAGAAGAGACCGAGGGGACTTCATCTCTTTCTGCAGACTTGGAGGAGGGCACCCTAAAACTTCTATGCATATCAAAATTGCGATGAAAGGTGTTGGTTGCCACATAGAACTGCACATACGAGTGGAGAATGTGCAGCTCCGTGGAGAGTGAAATCACGGGCACAGTAAAAGTTGCTTCAGTGCAACCCATGATAAAGTATCGCCATCCTCTCGCTCCATCAATGAGTCCACCCCTGGACCTAAAGCTGGTGACGGCATTGCCCACGTGCAACTGGTCGTACCCAAATTGCCTGGCAAACCGACTAGGCAGGTAGGGCTGCAAGAAGCAATGGTCTTCGCTTCTGTACAGTAAATGGGAAGGTCTAATGCAGACCAACCAATTAAAAGCCTCAGGAGAAAGAACAGTATTCCCGTCGCCTATATCCTGAAGTCTGATCCCCTATTGATTAAGATGTACAGAGGGGACAGTACAGAAAAGCTTCCAGCTGTGACTGAAATTTAGCACCCGCCGACAGTCTAAAACTGTGGTTACGTTCCAGGAGGAATTCTTGTAGTTCAACAAGAAACTACCCCCCGAACTACTTCCAGAGCCGGGAGACATCATCCTGGGGTTATGGAGAATTAACCATCACATCAAATACAGGTATGGTAATTCTACCCTGGGAAAGCTATCACGTCGAGTTTCATCGGCGAGCAGCCCATCAGTCATGGCCCTCAGGCCAGCTTGTATGCGGCACACCATGGCAGAGAGCAAGCCCAGTCTTGCCCCGAATACCAGACGCACTACAGGCCATAGCGTATTGCGGTGAATGCGGTCCACAGAGGCGATGCCGGGTACCACCAGTCGCCGCAGCCATATGGAGAGGAAGCCAGCCAGTTGAGCTTCCTTGGACGGAGGCTTGCGGTAATGCCTCAAATAGCTGTAGGCCTTAGTGCCTGTGGAATATTTCCCTATTCCTTCGTCGAGAATCTGGTCCGGAGCCCCAGCATCCTCCATAAGATCGTCGACTACCTGAGCAGTAAGCAAGCTCAGAAGATTCAAAGGCTGATCCTTGCTATCCAAGACCTTCTCCGGCTTAGCATTTCTGGCCCGATAAAAGAAGAGATAGGACGCCCATTTATTGGTATGAGCCAAATCTGAGGGTTCACCATAAAAAGCGGTACAAGCGAGGTAGTGGCACATCAGCTCCTGGTACGCGGCCACTACCCGAGGGTCTGAATCCCCCAGCACTCGGTTTGTAGGAACATACTCCTCATAAGGAGTATCCCCCATTGGCAGTCTCGAAATCTCTGCCATCTCGTGGTGGGCCAATCCCAACTCCCCCAGTGGAGTGGCGAAAGTCCCGGTGAGCGAGATATATCGCTCCATCAGTGCTAGAAATAGGTTGGGGTTGAGAGGTAACCCAACACTGGTAGCGCTCACAGCTGTTAAACAGACCAATGCTCTCCAGCTCGGTTTGAAAATGCTTCAGGGCCCAGTCAGCTAAGCGAGCCCATCAAAGATTTGTTGGGGTGATCCACCCATTGCACCGAGGATTCACCTTGGGGTATACTCCCCCGTGCCCCATGAAATCATTGCAGAAAGTCGATAATTGGACCGGTTGGAGCACTAAACTGTCTTCACTCGGGATGCTGCCAGGGTATAATCCCCTGAACGGCATCACAGAGCCGAAAGGGCGGCTGACAAACGACCCCTGGTCAGCTCCTTTCAGATGAAATATCTTTCCCGTCCGGCCGTGAAGATCGGGAGTCAGCGTCCATGACATCCTCCTGGGATGTGTAGCATGGAAGAATGCCAAGATGGGATAGTCTCTCAGCATCTTGGGCAGATACAGAACCAAGCCCCTGTAGGGAAAACCCAGAGTTCTTTCTTGGGCTTCGTCTGTGACTGCTTGTCAATCATGTCCCCGAAGAGAAAAGCCGGCTTTATGTATTGGTCCCCGTCTATGTACGTCAGGGGCTCTCCGTTAATCATGTTCAGCAGCGTTCGCTCGCCCTGAGCCGATATCAAAATTTCCCTTCCTTCAGGATACTGGGGCCCAGAGATAGGAAATGTCACGTGGGACAAATTCTCCAGGTAGTTGGAGTGCAGCATCCCGGCAGTGGAACCCATCACCTCAGCCAATGGAGACGCATACAAGTTAACTGCAAAATGCAAGAAAGACACGTCAGTTTCTATACTAGACAATCTTACAGCATATGCCAAAAATCAACAGTCTGTGCTTTACACCAAGACTGTAAAAACTTGATCATTACGCTGGAATCCATTTCCTAGACGTAAAATTCAAGGCTGGCAGTATACGCAAAGTTTTGGCAGTCTGTGCTTTACGCCAGACTGTCAAAGTTGAGTTATTACGCTAAAATTCTCATCCAGAAGCGTAACACTCAAATTTTATAGTATACGCCAAGTTTTGACAGTCTGTGCTTTTATGCCCGACTGCGAAAATATGGAGTTTTTACGCTGACACATTAGAAATATGGGCGTAAAAGATTAAACGTCTCTGTGCATCATCTTCCTCGAAGAGGCTATCAGCACGGAAGACGACCTAGCCCGTTCACGTACAATGTGTGCGAAGGATTTTCAGTCGTTCTTTCTCGTCCCAAAAGCTCTACCTTTAAGGCCGGGTGCACTGCTCGTCGGCGGGATACTTCGTTCAGAATGAAGTTCGTCTTGCTCGACCGAAGTCGCTCTCGCTTGGGCAGAAGAGCGAGAAGAAGAATCAACATTCTTTCCCTTAGAGGAGGGGAGTTGTTTCGGGGCTATTACTGAAAACTTTGAAGGCTCGGAGAAGAAACGAAGAAGAACTCGAACAGTCGAAGGCTTTCTTTCACAGAAGATGGATGAAAAGTTTTTCTCTCAAAAAACTTGGGGTATATATAGAGTTCGGATAGACTCCTCGAATTCTGAACCAAATCTCACATTTAATATTCGGTTATGATAGGGGACTACGTCAGCCTATTACTCAGAGAAGGCGGACAGGACAGTCAGCGAATTCGAAAAGTTTTCGTGCAAAGCATATTCGTGTTTTTTTACGCTAAGGAGCTTTCTACGCTCGACAGCTACAGATCTACGGTTTACGCTCACAGGCTATAAGTCTATGGTTTTACGCCCGGATGCTCTCATGCTCAGCAGCTTTTACGCTCGAGAGGCTACGAACTTATGATTTTTATGCTCATCTACAGTTACAGATCTATGACTTTCCGCATATCTGAAAGTACGCAGGCCAGAGTACGCGTATATCTGAACAATTCTCAAGACGGTCAATTACAAGAGTTCACACAAAAGATACTCCTTCTTGACCTCAAAATATCCCAAGTACCCGAAGCATACAGAGTTCAACATTAAAAATTACTCTTCTCCATGGGTCGATTGGAGGTTCATCCAGAATCCAGTCTGAATATTTCATCTACAAATTCAAGATGGCGACTCAGTTTTTGACATCCATTTCTCGCCCTGTTCCAAGGGATTTTTGAGAAATCATTCTTGAAGATGATTGTCTGAACAAGAATTCTGTTTATCAGAAGTGACAGTTCAGAATTCTACGCGATTTCTCATTCCTAACAGCACGACAGTTGGAATACTTGAATGCTAAGTGGCTTTCTACGCATCCTTAGTTGTGCGTAAAAAATAGGACGGGACCTAGCACTCTTTCTATCATAGTCGGTGTAAAGTTACCAGACGTATCAAAGCTACACATATTCAGACTTCACAGCAAAGTATATGGCGAAATAATCATATGAACAGAAGAAAGACGATTTTATTCATTTTTTATGATTACATATGAGGGAAATCCAATCTACAAAGGGTTTTTCTTCATTTTCATGATTACATATGAGGAAAATCCCATCTACAAAGGATTTCCTCGTCGTCGTCGAAAGGCCACCCCCAGAGTCTGTTCTGCCAGGTTCTCGCATGAGTGGAGATCTTCATCCATCTTCTCCAACAGTTAGTCGATTTCCGTAACCGACTAAGAAGAAAATGATTAATGGCGGGAGGATACAGCACAGAGCCATCCTCTATACGCCATGACAGATTAAGTTAAGGTATTTCACCCAACTCAATACTCGAGGACAGAGCTAGTTTCTGTTTGGTCCACGAAAGTATCAGGAGAAGATACAGCTTGCAAGTTGTGTGGTCAAATGAGACCCTTCCTCTCTCTTGAAGAACCGCCATACAAAGTTGCTGATTATCCCGAGCAAAGGAGGCTATGATATCCTTCCATGATCCATCGTTACAGAGAATTTTTGCTCGAAAATGTTGTCTTTTTTGGCTCCTTACATGCTGGAAGAACATGGTCTTCTTCTTCCTCAAATCGACCCGACGAACTCCGACGATCATCTCTGTGTGGTGAAGGAAATATGGGAAGAACAGGTAAAACTCCTCAGTCTTTTATTGGCAAGAGAGAGCCCATCGAATCCCAACGGATCCCCAATAACTCTGCCATAAAGTCAGCCTTGAAGGACGTGTCAGACTTGACCGTTTTATGCTTCATTCAAAGCGTTTCAAATTATGAGAAATTTAAAAGCTTTGAAGGGGGTCTTGTAGAAGCATAAAAAATACGCTGGATAGCTATACGCAGCATGTTGATACTGGACAGCATAAAAAGATGACTTTAGAGCCATCAACGTCAAACAGAGCTTTTTCGCTGAGCACAGCATAAAATATAAGCTCAAGGACCATCCGCGTAATGTAGTATGTCCAGGCTGCTTCAGCGTAAAAAGGGAGCTACATCGCCTTTATGGCATAAAACTCATCCACTTTCAATGCAGCAGTAAAGTGTACGAGGAACGCTTCGTATTCTTCAAAATGAACCTGTCAAATAGTACAGTGAACCTGACATCTGACTCCTGACAAAGAGTACTACACGACTACCCAGACGACGGCTATAATGATGGCACGACACAGCAATCCAGGCTGTCGTTTAGTGCCATTTCCTTGGCGTAAACTGTCTTTACACGTACAAGGGAATACGCTGTCTAGTTTTACACAGGCAGACGTAAGCTTCTTACGCTCCGCAGAAGACAAACAGGCTGCCACGTCAAAAGCTGCTCTTCGTACAGAGCTCAAGGCACGTCTCTGTATTTAATACGCAGAGTGATGGCAGAGCTCGAGGCACGTCTCTGCATTTAATGCGCAAAATGGTGACAGATCTTCGAGATACGCCTCTGTATTTAATGCGCAGAATGATGGCAAATCTTTGAGACACGCCTCTGGAATACGCTGCCTAGTTTTACACAAGCAGACGTGAGTTTCTTACGCTCCGCGGAAGACAAACAGACTGCCACGTAAAAAGCTGCTCTTCGTACAGAGCTCGAGGCACGTCTCTGTATTTAATGTGCAGAGTGATGGCAGAGCTCGAGGCACGTCTCTGCATTTAATGCGCAGAGTGATGGCAGAGCTCGAGGCACGTCTCTCCATTTAATACGCAGAATAATGGCAGATCTTTGAGACACGCCTCTGTATTTAATGCACAGAATAATGGCAAATCTTTGAGACACGCCTCTGGAATACGCTGCCTAGTTTTACACAAGCAGACGTGAGCTTCTTACGCTCCGCAGAAGACAAACAGACTGCCACGTCATCAATTGCTCTTCGTACAGGGTTCGAGACGCGTATCTGCATTTAATACGCAGAATGATGGCAAATCTTCGAAGACACGTCTCTGTATTTAATGCGCAGGATGGGGGCAGATCTCTGCATTTAATGCAAAAGATTTAATTATATCTCCAAAAGCCATAATTTCGGCTAAAACGTCAACATCATCACTTTGGCACATTACGCCATCGGGCTATTCTCAGCTATGGGAGCATGCTGTACGCTATCTCCTTGGAATACGCCAACTCAGGCCATATTTGCATTGGTGCGTATTAAAGCTATTCGGTCCAGAATTCGCTCAAGGCCTCAGTCAGGGGAGGAGGATCAGCTATCTTCTATGCCCACTCGGCTTCTACGCCCACTCGGCTTCTATGCCTACTCGGCTTCTACGCCTACTCAGCTTCTATGCCTACTTGGCTTCAACGGCATGGTGACAGTTATTGGCTTCTACGCCAACCTTTTCTACGCGAGGGATAACTACCTACGTGGCTTTTATGCCATGATCTTCGCAGCAGTTATACGCATTGTCTCTTAATTGGACACGCGTCACACGCTCATTCAAAAGGTCATTTATACGCGGGCAACGGTTATTTTAACCATCATGTAAAAGGGTGTTATACTTTCCACTACTCAGTTTCTACGCCGACTGAGTGGTCACTGTCACTAAAACTCTATAAATAGAGACCTCTATTGACAGAGGCCCAAGGTCAGAAATTGGTCAAGAAATCCAGTATCAGAACCGAGGTCAAAAAACTGAAGGTCAAGGAATTGAGAGTCAAAGAGTCTTTGAGAGAGAAGAATCCAGAGCTCAGGCAAAGAGTAGTGATCGACGATTTTGGCATCGAGCATCCACTCTCTTCAGCAACCTTCGAAGCTGCATTCTGTCTTCTACGACACTTCTTCATCATCGTGTGGTCCAAGGGACAAAGTGATCGACTGCAGATCAGACTCCTATAGCAATATTTACCCAGATTAAAAAATTGTACTCGACATCCTCGTATAGGATTAATTGTACTTCTTGTTTGTAAACATAAGAGCGGGTTTTCGTATAAAACCTCGTTTCCATATCTTTCGTTTATTTATCAAACAACAATGTAAAGTTAGATTTATTTAGAATTAAATATAATCGTATACAACGAATGTTGTGCGACTAAAGTGAAGCACAAAAGGGCATAGTTATAAGTTTCACAAGGATGAAAATAGAAGGCTGACATGTCTAGGACAAGGGTGTAAAAATTTTTGGAAGGCAAAAGCTAGCATAGCGCTCCAATTATCAAAGCAACGGTAAGGTATAACAATCAATTAAAATAACAGCAATTAAATATAAATAAATATCGTAAAATATTAACATATTAAATTAAATAAATGAAAAGACAAAAATACTTCTATTATGAAATATGGTAGTGACACTTACAATGGGGCCCAGGAGGACCTTATATCTGAGATTGACCATGCCCTACCGTAGGATCCGAAAGCCCTCGCAATAGAGATCTAGGATGCCACTACTACATTTAGTATAGCTTAGAATCTATTTTATTTGCCCAGACTTTGTCTTTAGTAGTATTCTGTTATATGTAATTTTGGATTCAGACTCTTTGTAGTCATTACCTAAACTTTAGACTTTATGGTTTCTATTTGACGTTTCCTTCACAGTTATCTTCCTTAGAATTTTGATTTTAGTACTATAATAAATTTCATATATATTGCATGAGTTGTTAGATAATTATGATTACTAGACAGCGTTCTACTGCCGACACTGTGACATAGGCTGCACGTATCCACGTACCCTTATCCGAATTATCAGGTGCGGGTCATGACATATTTTGCTAGTGGCCCACGCAGGTCTAATTTTATAATTAGTGCAATATCGTGTTAGTACATAGGATTATAGAACATAGATATTAAGGATAGAGTGCTATGGGTCCTGGGTCATCTGTCTCAGTCGGGATGAGACCCTCCTGAGCCAAGGTCTCTGGCTCTAAGCCTACGACATCCTGAGCCCCGTAGTGAGTGGGGTACCACTCCTCAATGTCATCTGGAAAAAATATATCCAGTCAGGAAAGGAGTAAAGTACATCTCTAACAACAGTTCTAATAAATGGTATAAATATTGTAACAGTAAATAGAGCGAATATACAAGATGCAATATAAAGGTACAAGAGAATGCAATAAAGGAATACTGAAAATAAATACAAGAATGAGCATCATAGGAATGAACAAGAAATACTACTACTAAGTGATTGAGTACCATCTTTAACATGAGATCGGCTTGGGAACTTGTACAAGGATAATGGCCTGGTTAATCATACGTGCGGTGTATGATTAACACTATTCAAGGAATAAGACATGCACAAGGAGGGTATGATCACATATCTATAATATATACTCTCCGTCCCCGACTGGTATAGTAGATCCAACCATGGTATATTATGACACGGGATCCCACAAGAAGGGCGCTACTCTTCTCATGAACCAATGTCTGTATTTGTACAAGAAGATCAAAAAATAAGGCTTGCACAAGATAAACCATAAATACCAAGAAATAATATCTCATGACCAGATCCGGATATACCAATCCGTGTAACCATCGTGTCAAAAAAATAAGGATATCTACACTAAATACAAGAGACATAGAGGATATTATGAATAAGAAACTATCAGAGAATGTACTTGCCTGAAATTCGGTGAACAGTATCAAAGATGTCTGGTACGGTGCCTCGAAGATCTAAATATGGAATATTACATCAATACAAAATTTTAGAATAAAAATAAGTTAAACTAGGTCATAAAGTCATTTCTAAGTCAAAACAGTCAAACTAGGTCAACTCTGGGTCAAACTAGTCAAACTAGCTATTTCTAGGTTGTATGAGTCTATCTTTAGGTTATTGGATCCATATACTATGTAACTAGGCCATACTAGCTATACTAGGATACTAAGAAACCAACAAGATACCGTATCATAAGATACGCAATTTATTAGATATGAAAATATAATAATACATATATATAAGACAAAATATAAATCACTCCTAGCTAAACTAATGCTAAGTGGATACCTTGGCTTTGAACCAAAAGCGGTATCACACCACCTACACTCCCATCTTGATGTGCAAACTCAATACCTTGAGTAAAACCCACTACCTTGACATTACCTTGGTATCACAAGATAATTCAATATTTAACATATAACTAACTACACATACTCCTCACTATACTCTAATATGTATTTAAACTTACAACAATACTATCCTAAAATATATACTAAAATACCCCTTATGATATTCAATACCCGTACCGAAGATATCTCACTCTCATTACCTTGGTGTATCTCAAGGTAATCTAGAAGTAATACTAACTAATATTAACTAATGCTTATGCATATACATATCTCTTATATACTATATACTAACTTATTAACAATATATACATAACCTACTAGCTTATTAATACAAATTAATAATAGTTAGTTAATAAGCTAACTAACTAACTTATATTATATATATATATATATATATATATATATATATATATATATATATACACTAACTTACTAATTTACTAGCTATCAAATAAGCTAACCCGCTTATCGCAATTGCTACTGCTTATCGCTGATGTTGCAGCTTACTACAACAGCTTTTGCTTATCGCTGCTGCTTGTTGCAGCTTCTACCGCTGCTTTCTGCTTCTGCTTCTTCTCTGCTCTGCTTCTGTTGCTGCTTCACTGTTCTGCTTCTGCTTCTCTGTTCTACTTCTGCCGCTGCTTCTCTCAGCTTATTGGCCTGCTTATCACTGCTTATTCTCACTGTTTTTTCATTGTTTTCTTCATTGTTTTTTATGGTTTCTTCTCTCCTTTAGCTCACATACGTATATACATACACATATATATATATATAACCATACTAGAGATACACATGAACTCCTACTCTCCCATGATCACTAACACATTAACAAGAATTATAGATCATACATATAAATATATATAATATATACATATATCTCACATATTAATTATAATATCTATAACCAAGGCAATTGAATTAAAATATAATAAAATAAACACGTGAAGTGTATCGCACCCATATCACACTAGATTTATGATACGCTTGCGATACGGCTCCACCATATAACCAAATATATCCCAAAGGGCGCGAGCAAGTCTAAAATCATAATTATGAATAATACGAAGAGCTAGCTATTCCACTACGTGTCCATGTCAAAATGTGACATGCTCAAATCCCCGTGTCGGAAGAAACCCACCAAATCAACCCGTATCTCCAAATTGTCGGGATACGGCCTACATGTATCCAATTATGGACATAACACTAACCACACACAATCAAACACATGTCAATTTGGTCTAATTGACCTATTGACAAACACATGATGTGTCAATCTTAAAATTCTCCCAAAATTAACATAAAATACCACATAACTTTTTTATAGGCCTCCTATGAACATAATTCCAATTCCTATGGGTAGACTTAGCATATGGGATGGTTTTTAATGATTAAAATATATATTTAGAGTCTAATTATAGAGAAAAAACTAAATTATATCTATTAGGAGATAGATTCTCAATGAACCTCCAAATTAATTAAAAAAGCCTCCAACTTGTAGATCCTTGCTCCTCCTTGTAGATCCTTGCTTTCTCCTTGTAGATCCTTGCTTTCTCCTTGTAGATCCTTGCTTTAATAGTCTCCAATGATGATAAGGAAGTAATTAGGAAAATTTTTGGGTAGAATTTGATATGGGAATAAAAAATTTTGGAAGAGAAAATTCTAGATCTAGATTTAAAATAAAAAATAAAGAGAGAATTTTCTCTCCATCTATAATATGGCCGGACCCTTCCCTCTTCCCCAAGCTACTATAAAATATCTAAGATATCCCTTGGGGCTTATCATGAAGAAAATAATTAAGGAAGGAAGGTTCTAGTCTAATTGGTTTAACTTAATTAATTATCCTCCTAATGATTGGGCTTCTTATTGGGCTCAATTTAAACTAGAATTTAATGTTGGTATTTGGATCTAATCTAAACTAGATAGGTCCACTAACACAAGTCCAAAATAATATACTAACATCTAACAATAAATAAATAATACAATAAATAAATAAATTTATAACATGCACAATATTTAATTAATTATAAAATGACCAAAATATTCTTTCCTAGAAAATATGATAGTGACAAGTCTACCCCCCTTAAAATAATTTTGTCCTCAAAATTCAAAGATGAAACTACCCCCAGAAATTAAAATAGAACAGAATCAGGAAAGAACATACCTCAAGGCACAAACAAATATGGGTAACGCTCTCGCATTTCATCATCTCTTTGCCTGGTAGACTCCCCGGAGGGTGATGCCTCCATGCGACGCATACCAAAGGAATAGTCTAGTTTCTCAGCATATTCTCTCTCCGACCCAGAATCTCAACTAGCTGCTCTGGATAGCTAAGAGTAGTGCCCAACTCTATTTTTGAATGATCCAACACGTAACTAGGATCTGCCATGTACCGTCTCAACTGTGATACGTGAAACACGTTGTGCACTCCCTCTAATGCAGGTGGCAAGTCTAGTTTGTAAGCAACTGCACCGACCCTCTTGAGAATACTGAAAGGTCCGATGAATCACGGACTAAGCTTCCCGCCTCCACCGAAATAAATTATGCCTCGTGTCGGAGAAATTCTCAGAAACACCAAACCAACAACCTAGAACAGAACACAACCTTAAAAAGTTAATCTATAACAAAAAACCAATATCAAGCACAAAAGAAAAATCTAAAACTATACCTCAAACTCCAAAGGTCTCCGGTGGCTATCGGCCCAATGCCGTTGTCTGTCCTGCGCCACTCAAAGTCTGTTTCTGATCAGCTTAACCTTCTTCGCTGTATCCATAACCATCTCTGGCCCTAGCAAAAATTTTTCTCCAACATCGTCCCATGAAAAGGGAGTACGACATCTCCGACCGTACAGAGCCTCAAATGGTGACATCTCTATACTAGCCTGGTAGCTGTTGTCATAAGCAAACTCTACCAAATGGAGATGGTCTTCCCAATATCCCCCAAAATCTAGTATACAGGTGTGCAACATATCCTCGAGAGTCTGAATAGTCCTCTCTGACTGCCCGTCCATCTGGGGTGATATGCAGTACTGAACTTGAGCTGGTGCCTAAACTACCCTACAAACTCCTCTATAAATGAGAAGTGTAACTACTATCCCGATCCGAGACTATGTTGACAGAAACCCCATATATCCTGATGATCTGCCTCACATACATCTCTACCAGCTTCTCCGTAGACAAACCTACCTTGAAAGGCAAAAAGTGGGACGACTTCGTCAACCTGTCAACGATAACCCAAATGGTGTCTTTTCCTCCTAGAGATCGTGGAAGTTCGGACACAAAATCTATAGTAATGTGCTCCCACTTCCACTCTGGAATGGGTAATGGCTGAAGTAAACCACCTGGCCTCTGCCTCTCGGCTTTCACCTGCTGGCACACTAAGCATATGGATACAAACTGTGCCACTTCCCTCTTCATGCCATACCACCACACACTCTCTCACATATTCTGATATATCTTGTTGGCACTTAGATGCATACATTACTGAGAGCGATACGCTTCCTGTAATACCTTCTCATGCAGCTCCCTGCTAGCCATACATAATCTAACACCACGCCACAAAGAACCATCCTCAGCAATGGTAAAATCATCCTCCAATCCTGCTCTCACTTGAGCTCTGATGCTTCTCAGAGATATATCCTCATACTAGGCTAACTTGATCCTGTCCATCAACTCCGAGTATATCTGCAACCCCCACATCTGCATAGCAAAACTAAAAACTATTACCTCAATGCCCAAGCTCTCCAAGTCCTCCAACAAATACTGATCCGACGTCAACAATATAGCTACCGGATACCTGCTCAAGGCATTGATAACTACATTAGCTTTTCCAGGATGATACTACAAAGATATATCAAAATCCTTCATCAGTTTCAGCCATCGACGCTGTCTCATGTTCAACTCCTTCTGAGTGAAAACGTACTTCAAGCTTTTGTGGTCTGTGAAGATCTCCACACGCTCTTCGTACAAATAGTATTTCCTTAACTTAAAGGCAAAGATGACTGCTGCCAACTCTAAATCATGGGTAGAATAGTTTTTCTCATGAGGACGCAATTGCTTGGATGCATAGGCAATTATATTCCCATTATGCTGAAGAACACAACCCAGCCCTTTCCCCGATGCATTACTATAAATAGTAAAACCTTCAGATCCTGATGGCAACGTCAAAATAGGAGCAGACGTCAACCTCGTATTCAATTCCTCAAAAGCAACCTGACACTCCTCTGTCTAAACAAACTCTGCCCTTCTTGGTGAGTCTAGTCATCGGTTCGACAATCCTCGAAAAATCTTCACAAACTTCCAGTAGTAGCCTGCTATACCCAAGAAACTTTTGATCTCTACAACTGAACTTGGGGTCTTCCAAGACTCCACTGCTGCGATCTTCTTCAGATCTACTGAAATTCCATCACCAGTCATAACGTGTCCTAAGAACTCTACCTTGTCCAGGAAGAACTCACAATTGGACAACTTCCCATACAACTTCTCCTTCCTCAACACATCCAACATAATCTGCAAATGCTCCTCGTTCTCCTCCGGCATCTTCGAGTATATGAGTATATCATCGATGAAGTCTTCAGAATATTTTTCGGCTTCACTTCACCTATTGGTTGCCTAATTTTAAGTCTATCTTGGAAAATACCTTGGCGCCACTCAACTGATCGAACATGTCATCAATCCATGGAAATGGGTATTTATTCTTGATAGTAAGATTATTCAATGCCCTATAATTGATACACATGCGCACCGATCCATCCTTCTTCGATACAAATAATATCGAGGCTCCCCACGGTGAAGAACTGGATTTGATAAATCCATTATCTTACAATTCATCCACTTGCTTCTTCAGCTCGACCAACTCATTGTTGTTCACTCTATAGACATGCTATGAAATTGGTTCTGCACTTGGCACCAAGTCTATAGAGAATTCAATATCTCAATCTGGCGGCAATCCTAGCAATTCCTCAAGAAACACATCCAATAATTCTGCTATCAACGGATGTGATTACTCCTTGTCTTCTACCATAGCTCCACAGATAATGCCTTCTCTATGCTCTGTAGCTCCTCTAGCAAACTCAAACTCTGGCTCTCCTGGCGGGCTAAACAAAACTCTACCTCCTCTACAATCTATACTAGCAAGGTGCCTACTTAACTAATTCATCCCGAGTACAATATCGTAGCTCGGAAGTAGCATTACAAGTAGACACGCACTCAGCTTCCGGCCTCCCAGAGTAACTCTCCGATCCTTACAAATAACACTAACAAGGATAATGCCTCCACTGGTTATGATCTTGCAAGTCCTAAGCAAAGACTCAGCTACTAAATGATGCTTCAGAGCAAAAGAAATAGATACAAAACTATGGGAAGCACCACTATCAAACAAAGCTAAAGCTGGAATGGAATCAAGAAGAATAGAACCTGCGATGACATCTCCGGCGGGCTTGGCCTTCTCGACTGTCATAGCAAACGCTCGTCCTTGACATGTACCTCCCTGATGCTGGTGCTAGGCATAACTCTCTTGCTGGATCGGAAGCGGCGGTCCCCTCGGTTGTACTGCAGGTGGCATCGCCTGTGTCCTCGGAGCTGGAGTTGCTTACTGAACTGCACGACGAGGGTTGGAAAGATACTCTCTCAATTGATGCCCCTCTGTACCATAATACAAACAAACTCCCAACCTCTTCCTGTAAACTTTCCAGATGTGGCCAAACTTCTTGCAGTAGTGACAGAAAGCTTGTTGTGACTGTCTCTGCTGCTTCGGTACCTGATAAAATGGTGCCCTAGCTGGAGTCTAGTGCTACTGCGGCTGCTAAAAAGGCCTTAACTAGAAATGAGAAAGTATAGCAGTCACTTTGCTGCTATTATCCCCCAGAAAAGAATCGTAATCTCTCTTGGGTTTTAAACCCAACTCCCACTCAACCTTGCGTGCCTTCGCAAGTATCTCCGAATAGGTCTCATAGAAAGACGGAATGAGGATCTTCACGTCCTCGTTCAGACCCTTACGAAAATGGATAGCTCGAACCTCCGGCTCCCTCACCAAATACTCCACAAATTGGCTCAGCCTACCGAACTCTGTGGCATACTCCTCCACAGACATGCTCACCTGAGTTAGGCTCTCAAACTGCCTCCCCAAGTCTAACCTGTCCGCCCTAGCAAAGAATTTTCTCTTGAAGAGGTCCTTGAACACCTCCCAAGAGTGCCCCGCATCAGCAAGAAGTGGCTCATTCCTGAACCAAGTACAAGCGATGTTGAATATCCGAAGTCCTACTGCCTCAACCTTCAGATCCTTAGCAAGACTAGACACCCTCATGAGACGCTCAATATCCTCGAGCCAATTATCAGCATATATGATGCCCTTAGTCCCCTTTAAGACCCGAGGTTCCAGCTTCTTGAAGTCCTGGATATAATTCGGCCGAAGTTGGGCAACCTGCGAAACAACCTGCTGCTGGATCAAAACTCCTCTCTCTACTGCAACAAGGGCAAGCTAATGAGCACTCTCAATGCCCTACCATAACACGTCGGTCTGCCTCTGGTGTGCCTCGGACTGGGCCCTCTAAGCCTCCATTATCTCACGAAATAATGCGAACAACTGAGTCACATCTATCGGTACGGGGGGTAGAGGTAGAAGTCCCTTAGATAGAGCCAGAACAGTCCTCTTAGCTGGAGGTGGACACCCGAACGTAGCTGATACGCCAATCACCGGGGAAGTAATTGGTGCAGGCCCTCGGAAAGTCGCAGATCTCTCAGAAAATGCTTCTCTCAGTTGTGATATAGTCTTAGGCGACATCCTGAGGCAAAGCGAAAGGAAAGAATCAATATGGAACATGATGTAATACATTCAAAAAAGGACAGTTTAAATATCAAATATCAATATCAAGGAAGAACTGTTGAAATAAATCAATAGAGTTTTTCGTAAATTTGATTGAGTATTCCCAGCCTATAGCCTATATCCTATATCCTGGAACAGGCTCATAATAATACTCAAATAAGAGCACCACTACGAATCACACTAATTGCGACCTCGAAGACCTGCATAGGCCACTACAAAAAATATGTCATAAACCGTACCCGGTGTAGGGGCACGAGTAGTGAACAATCCCCAGCCTACGTCGCAGCATCGGCGGTAGAATATTGTTTGGGTAAACTATCTATCTAGCAATCAAGATATAAATATGCCACCAATGTATTATGAATACCCAATCACAGATCTATAAGATGGAACAATCGTACGAACATGATAAAAGAATAGAAGAGTCACAATATAGCTCACAAGACAAATAATATCCATTGAGTCAAAGAAATGCTAATAACTGAGCTGCAGACAAATCCAGTACAAAAGAGTCTAACTACTGTGCTAAGAGTCCTGGGTCATCTGTCTCAGTCGGAATGAGACCCTCCTAAGCCAAGGTCTCTGGCTCTAAGCCTACGACATCCTAAGGCCCGTAGTGAGTGGGGTACCACGGAAAAATATATACAGTCAGGAAAGGAGCAAAGTACATCTCTAACAGCACTTCTATTAAATGATATAAACTATATAATAGTAAATAGAGTGAATATACAAGATGCAATATAAAGGTACAAGAGATATGCAATAAAGGAATACTGGAAATAAATACAAGAACGAGCATCATAGGAATGAACAAGAAATACTACTACTAAGTGAGTGAGTACCAGCTTTAACATGTGATCAGCTTGGAAACTTGCACAAGAATAATGACCTGGTTAATCATACGTGTGGTGTATGATTAACATTATTCAAAGAATAAGACATGAACAAGGAGGGTATGATCACATATCTACACTACATACTCCCCGTCCCTGACTAGTATAGTAGATCCAACCATGGTATATTATGACACAGGATCCCACAAGAAGGGTGCTACTCTTCTCATGAACCAATATCTATATTTGTACAAGAAGAACACGAAAATAAGGCTTACACAAGATAAACCATAAATACCAAGGAATAATATCTCATAAAGAGATCCGGATATACCAATCCCTATAACCATCGGGTCAAAAAATTAAGGATATCTACACTAAATACAAGAGACATAAAGGATATCATGAATGAGAAACTATCAGAGATAATATCTCATGACGGGATCCAACTAGTACCAGCTCGTGAAATAATGTGTCAGAATCAAGTATTATAGTTCTAGAACAGGTGAGATAAACGCTATCATGAAATAGAAACGGTCAGAGGTAGGTACTCGCCTGACGTCCTGAGCAACTAATGAGGATCGAGATTCGGACTGGCGTCGCAAGAACCAATTGTGAAAACAAGGTTAAACGGGGTTCTAAAGAGTTAAACTAATATAAAATAACTAAAAACAAGCTTCTAGGATTATTCTAGGTTGAACGGGTCAAACCGGTAAAATCCGGTGAACAGTATCAAAGATGTCCGGTACGGCATCTCGAAGACCAAAATATGGAATATTACATCAATACAAGATTTTGGAATAAAAATAAGTTAAACTAGTCAACTTCTAGGTCATAAAGCCATTTCTAAGTCAAAACAGTCAACCTAGGTCAACTCTAGGTCAAACTAGTCAAATTTGGTCAAACTAACTATTTCTAGGTTTTATGAGTCCATCTCTAGGATATTGGGTCCATAGACTATGTAACTAGGCCATACTAGCTATACTAGGATACTAGGAAACCAACAAGATACTGTATCATAAGATACGCAATTTATTAGATATGAAAATATAATAATACATATATACAAGGCAAAATATATCACTCCTAGCTAAACTAATACTAAGTGGATACCTTCTTTGAACCAAAAGTGGTATCACACCACCTACACACCCATCTTAATGTGCAAACTCAATACCTTGAGTAAAATCCAATACCTTGACATTACCTTCGTATCACAAGGTAATCCGATATCTAACATATAACTAACTAACCATACTCCTCACTATACTCTAATATATATTTAAACTTACAATAATACTATACTAAACTATATACTAACATACCCCTTCGGATATTTAATACCCGTACCCAAGATATCTCACTCTCATTACCTTGGTGTATCTCAAGGTAATCTAGAAATAATACTAACTAATATTAACTAATGCTTATGCATATACATATCTCTTTTATACTATATACTAACTTATTAATAATATATACATAACCTACTAGCTTATTAATATAAACTAATAACTTTTATATATATATATATATATATATATATATATATATATAAGCTAATTAGTTTATATTGATAATCTAGTAACCTAGTATATATATATATATATATATATATATATATACTAGGTTAATAGATTATCAATATAAACTAATTAGCTTATATATATATATATATATATATATATATATATATATATATATACTAACTTACTAGCTTATCAAATAAGCTAACCAGCTTATCGCAACTGCTGCGACTTATCGCTACTGCTGCAACTTACTACAGCTGCTTTTGCTTATCGTTGCTGCTTGCTGCAGCTTCTGTCGCTGCTTTCTGCTTCTGCTTCTGCTGACTGCTACTGCTGCTTCTGCTTCTCTGCTATGCTTCTGCTGATGCTTCTTTGTTTTGCTTCTGCTGCTGCTTCTCTGTTCTGCTTCTGCTGCTGCTTCTCTCAGCTTATTGGCCTACATATCACTACTTATTCTTACTATTTTTTTATTATTTTCTTTACTGTTTTTCATGGTTTCTTCTTCCCTCTAGCTCACATACATATATACACACATACACACACACACACATACACACACACACATACACACATATATATATATATATATATATATGTATATATATGTATATATATATATATATATATATATATAACACTATATATATATACATATAACTATAATATCATTATACATATATATACATATAACCATACTAGAGATGCACATGAACTCCTACTCTCCCATGATCACCAATACATCAACAAGAATTATAGATCATACATATAAATATATATATATATATATATATATATATATATATATATATATATATATATATATATATATATCTTACATATTAATTATAATTATAATATTATAATATCTATAACCAAGGTAATTGAATTAAAATGTAATGAAACAAACACGTGAGTACATCGCACCCGTATCATAATAGATCTATGAAACGCTTGCGATACGGCTCCACCACACAACCAAATGTATCCCAAAGTACACGAGCAAGTCTAAAATCATAATTATGAAAAATTTGAAGAGCTAGCTACTCAACTACGTGTCCGTGTTAAAATATGACATGCTTAACCCCCATGTCGGAAGAAAACCCCCAAATCAATATGTATCTCCAAATTGTCGGGATACAGACTATACGTATCCAATTGTGGATATGGCACAAACTACACACAATCAAACACATGTCAATTTGGTCTAATTGACCTATTGACAAACACATGATGTGTCTATCTCAGAATTTTTCCAAAATTGACACAAAATATCACATAACTTTCTCCATAGGCCTCCTATGAACCTAATTCAAATTCCTATAGGTAGACTTAGTATATGGAGTAATTTCTAATGATTAAAATACAAATTTAGAGTCTAATTAGAGGATAAAAACTAAATTGTCCTATTAGGAGGTTGATTCCCAATAAAACCTCCAAATTGAGTAAAAAGAGCCTTCAACTTGTAGATCCTTGCTCCTCCTTGTAGATCCTTGCTTCCTCCTTGTAGATCCTTACTATAATAGCCTCTAATGATGATTTGGCAAAGAATTGGAAATAAATTTGGGTAGAATTTGATGTGGGAATGAAAAAATTTGGAAGAGAAAATTCTAGATCTAGATTCGAAATAAAAAAATAAAGAGAGAGAATTTTCCCTCCATCTATGGGCGGCCCCTTCCCCCTTCCCTAAGCTACTATTAAATGTATAAAATATCCCTTGGGGATTGTCATGAAGAAAATAATTAAGGAGGGAAGGTTCTAGTCTAATTGGTTTAACTTAATTAATCATCCTTCTAATAATTGGGCTTCTTATTGGGCTCAATTCAAACTAGAATTTAATGTTGGTCCATGGATCTAATCTCAACTAGTTAAGTACACTAACACAAGTCCAAAATAATATACTAACATCTAACAATAAATAAATAATACAATAAATAAATTTATAACATGCATAATATTTAATTAATTATAAAATGACCAAAATATTCTCTTAGAAAATATGGTAGTGACAATGATGCACCCAGAATTTTGGAAAATGCAAAATAGAAAAATTGTACCTCTGTGTCTTAGCTTTCCAAATCAATTTGAATCTCCTCAATTTGACTTCGGATGAGGAAGTTATGATCATTTTGCTACAAGGTATCAAAACTATCTAAAATTGACAAATAGCTCCATTTTGCATTTAGTGACTCCAATTGTATCCTAGATTAAAATATAAAAATAATGAGTATCTTTAGATATCAAATGAGCATAAAAAAGTAAATATTAAGGAATAAAAATATAAAATTTTATGTTCTCATCAAATACCCCCATACTTACCCTTTGCTCGTCCTCGGACAAAACTCTAATTTATTTTTCCAAAAATAAATCAAGATTGTAATGTCATAAATAAAAAAAATAACCAAGCTATTCAAAACTCATAACATATCATGAACATATATTCTTAAACAACTTCTATTTACTTCTTTCACTTGAAGATGGAGTAAACTAAATAGGTAGACCCTCACGGGAATAAACACTCAACTCTCATGTGTTTGAAGGTATATATTTCACTCAAATTCATTCCAAAAGAAATAATCTACCATAAGCTTGCATATCTTCTCATTCTCCACCACTGGGATCACATGCATAACATAAAACATAAGGACTTTTATTGGGTTATAACATGGCTTAGGATTAAGGTGGGATATATTTGGGAGTAAAGCTCAAAAGCAGTAAAAACTAGTGGAGCAAAAATGAATCAACTTAAGCTCAATATATAAAACATGTAAACTCAATTACTCCATTCAACATCTTCTCCCTTTGATATATCATGTATAAGCATATCCCTTTATTGGGATGTTAGGAGGAATTATGAACATAGATAGTGTAATATCAAAGCACTTTCCTCCCTTGCTTTCTTTCTTCACTACTTCTTCTTCTTTTTCTTTCTTTTTTTTCTTTTCTTTTCTTTTATTTTCTTTATTTTATTTTATTTTTCTATTTTTTTCTTTTCTTTTTTTTTGAACAATAATGGAACTCACGAAATTGAGAATAAGAATATGTTTTATTTTGATAGTAATAGTCATACCACAAATTCAGACACCTCCACATTTATTTCTTGCACACCCATACATATCATTAATGACAAACAATGTTCCACTAGCTTTGTGGCTTGGGTAAAGGTATAAATAATATAGGTTGAAAGCTTGTAATATGGGTATACCAAGAAAAAGACAATAAAGCTCAAAGGGGTTCAACAAAAAAAAAATTAATTACAAGGTGAGCTATTTGGCTTATGTAATGCATAACAAAGATGGCCTTAATCATGTTCATGCATGCATGTATCAATGTGACCTTGAAGAGAATCAATGCAAGTTCTAGAGAAACAAATCAATGGAAGAATATCTCTCATGAAAAAATAATGAGATTGATGTGTCAGTCTAAAGGCTCAAAACCTCACCGGCTTTTGTCAACCAAATTTAGTCATTACCATCCTCAAAAAAAATAACTAGGCCAATTAAATCTAAGTTGAAAAGAGAACTTATTCAATAATGTTATGAAATTTTCAGATTTAGTTAAATCTTACTCATTACATACACAACAAAAATTCTTTAAAAACCACAAAAATAAATTTTTTATTTAAAAAACTATTTTTTTATAAACACACAAACTCAAACTGCTTAAAATAAATCAAATCCCCTCCCCCACACTTAAAACTAACATTATTCCCAATGTAAGGTTAATTGCAAAAAAAAGGAAAAAAAATACAAGAATTAGAACAAACTTGCCTTGGGTTGCCTCCCAAGCACCGTCTTTGTTTAATTTTGTCGTTGGCTCGACTCTATGCACATTTGACGTAACTAGGCAGGGGTTTCAAGTCTAGAATGGAGGCCTACAAAATAGAGTGTAAATGCATCTTGTCAGAAATTGGCAACGAAATATAAGAAACGTTACCTAACTGTTGTCTTTTTGGAAGATCGTTCAACACTACAACAGTTTTATGTAAGTTAGTACTCAAAGCTAACTCATGTCTTTCTCATAATTCTCACTAATGACAATTTTTACTCCATCATTTCCATCAAGTTTAAAAACTTTTTTTGCATTCGGTACAACATCGTCATTAGGAATGTTCGTGTCTACAACGATATTTTTTTTTCTTCTTGTTTTGACGATGCATGTGCTTCTTTTTCTAGAATGTCAACCTCTTTACCACTTCTCAAAATGATTGATCTTGCAGTTTCTTTTGGATTTGCTGTCGTTTGACTTGGTAATTTCTCCAAGCTTTGTGCCTCTAACTTATTAATTATAGTTGTCATTTGGCTTATTTGAATGTTCAAACTATGCATACTAGTCATCGCCTCCTATTGAAATTGACTTAACAATATCTTCTAAAGATATACTAGAATTAGAAGTTTGGCTCGGTTGTAGGTATTGCTGGTAACTTTGGCGATTTTGAGTTGTAGACTGATTTAATTATGGATTTCCATAGCCAAAATTTGGATGATCTCTCAAGCCTGGATTGTACATATTTGAATTGGGATCGTACTTCCTTTACGGTTGTCCAGGAATACCACCTTCCATATTCACTTCTTTATTGGGTTCCTCTTGAAGTTTTGGGCACATATCAGTTGGATATCCCGCTATCGAACAAATCCTACAAATCTTTGTCGTTTGCATGTTACCTACAACCATCTAATGAATAAGAGAAGTTAAACTAGAAATTTGTTGTTCTAGGGAAGAAATATTTACCTCATTAGCATGCCAAGTTGGAAGATCTAGCCAAGTGCCAAATTATTGAGAATTGGCTACCATGTCCTGTTACTGAACTTTTTTTAATAGACATAAAATTATTTGATTGTAAGAACAAAATAAATATCATAAAAAGCAAAAAAAAACAACTAAAATTACTCTCCGACAATGGCGCCAAATTTTGGTTTGATGTCGTAGGCACCCAAAAGTAAAACCTTTACTCTTAGAATTATATGTAGTAGTGAGAGTAAGGATCGATCCCACAGAGAGTAATTAGTCTAATTTATGCTATGTGAATAAGGATAGGGGGAAGAGTTTTGAATTAAATAAGAAATCAAATTAAAAAGAACAAGTAAAATATTAAGAGAAATCAAAATAGCATCTATTGGTCTAAGTCAACATTCACCATAGGAATATTAAAATTGATCATAGATGCAAACATAAAGTTTTTCTCCTAAGATCTAATAAAATAAAGCAGTTCATTAAATCTTTGTTGCTTCACAAATTAGAGGGATAGAACAATTACGGATTCGATATCTAATTTAGCATTAGATTTTCAAGAATAATATAGTATGCATCCTAGTCATTAAAAAGATAATAATGGAAATATGCATAAGAAAATATTTGATACTCAAAGCAATATCAAACAAATAAACACAAATTAGATCTCATAAGTTTTTATTCATTTTGAGGCTTCCATTTCCTTCGACCAACAAGACTTTAGCCACACATGTTCATGAAAACTCCAAAAGAAATGGTTGGAGAAGAATGAGAAGAGTGGTGTGGTGTCCTCCCTTTTTCTCATGATTTATATCCCTTTTATATACTCTAAATTAGTTTTTTGAAGCTCACAATATCTTCTCACAAATTCTCTAAGAGTTACAATACCCCAAACAATAAAATAAAATTATTGAACAAGTAGGAAAATGGTTAATTTAGCTATAATTTTCCTGTACATCATAGTTGACTCAATGTCAAGCCTGATTTGGTTCATGATGCAGCCAGAATCTTAGAAAATGAAAAACAGAAAAATTGTACCTCTTTGTCTTAGCTTTCTGAATTAATTTGAATCACCTCAATTAGACTTCGGATGAGGGAGTTATGACCATTTTTCTATAAGGTGTTAAAACTATTCAGAATTGACAAATAGCTCCATTTTGTATTTAGTGACTCTAATTGCATCCTAAATCAAAATATAAAAATAATGAGTATATTTAGACATGAAATGAGCATAAAAGAGTAAATATTAAGGAAAAAATATGTTCTCATCAGGCACCAAAGGTTAGAGCGAGGAGCACGGGAGCAACAACATCTGCAGCTTCTTAACGATCTATGACCTCTCACCGTGTCACCTGGAGGACAGCAGAGAGTCTTCCATCACCTTCACTTCCACATATGGTTGGAGTAACACTTCTTGTAACCTCCATATCCTAAAATTCTAGCTTAAATGTTGTAATTAGGCTAATTTGGGGCTATTGGAATTTTTTCATAATTTTTGGTTAATTAAAAACTAGTAACACTAATTTTCTAGAACTTTCAAAAATTTATTTTAGGGTTAGATAAAATTAAAAATATCCCAAACTTTTACTTTAGGTTCTAAATAATCAAGTATATTTTCTAGAAATTTTTAGAAATTTTTTGATTATTTTTAGCATTTATTTTGAGTTAATTATGCAAAACTAAATTAAAACTAATTTACAGAAAAAGAAAACCCTAATAAAATCCAACCTGCCCAGTCAGCAGTCAGCCTGGCCCACGTGTCAGCCAACACGACCCAGACAGCGGGGCCAAGCAGTCAGTGAGAGGGGGTGAGTGCGAGTGCGAGTCGAGCCTGGTCACCGAGCCGACCCGAGCCTAGTCTTGATCCGACTCGGACTCAGCCGAGCCAAGCCGGGTTGAACCCTGGCTGTTCGATTCAAGTAGGCAGCAGCGGATGGCTTCCACATGACACGCTCTGAGCCATTGAGGTTTCTCTCTCCTCTATATATATATAGTATTAAGTTATAATTTTTAGGGTTTTTCTTTAAGTCGATTTTGGAGAATTGTCATCTAGGGTTTCCTTTATTTTTCAGAAGCCATTACTCATAGCTCCGAACTCCAAACGTAGCCTAGTTTCATGCGTTAGAACCGTATTGAGATCTATTTTCTGAATATGTAAATTGTTTTAGAAAATTCTAAATATTAAATTCTAGAAAATTCGTAGAGCACAGTATGTTTAAAAATAGATACGTCTCGGTGTTTTATAATTTTGAGAAAACTAGGAATTAGAATCATGAACCGTTTAAAGTTTCAGAAAGCTAATATCAAGATCATTGACATATGTTTTTCCCAAGATTTAATATAAAATATTTTGGTACTGTTAATTCTGTAGAACTTCTAGGTTAACAATCAACCACCGTTGCACAATACAATTTTGTATGTGCAATAATTCCCAAACGAATTTGAATCCGGATGAGCCATAAATTCTAGCATCTTTGTGATGCTGAAATCTACAGGAAACCATGCATGAAAGTCGAGTTTGCATCGGTTAACTTTTTGGTCAACAGATCACCTTGATTTGCGTGTCATGAGTCTCGAGTGGATAAAATTTAGTTCCTTTGGACAAAATTTAAGAATTAACCTAAAAATTAAAATAATAAGATTAAAATAGGATTTTAGAGTAATTATTCCAAAATTAAATAAATTATAATAACTTATCTCTTGACATGGTAATATATCAGACGTAGGATTTGGACTCTGAATTGGGACCTGATCCAACCACAGCTAAGGACCATAAGCGAGTATATTCTCTGATAGTTTCTATCATTTAATATTTATAATACATGTTAATAGTATTGTTTTACCTAATTTCTGACACGATGGATATACGGATTGGTATTGTATGGATTCATTTTCGTGAGATACATATTTTCAGGCCTATTAACTTTTTCTGGACTAATGAATTAATAGACTAATGTATTTTCTGGCCTGTTGACATCTTCTAGACTATTGAGATTATTCATGTCTGGACTTGGATCCATGAGTACTTGTCGGACGAAGAAATACCTAGGAGACGTGTGAATATTTCCTTTCCATCCCATGGTCTTTCTGGAATAATAGCAGCCACACACGACACGTGTGGTTTGCTGGATATTATCCCCTAGCCGTTCACATGTCAACTTGGTATTTCAAAACACTAGTTAGATGCAGTCATTCTGGATTAATCTATACTTGTTGATTTTATACTTTCATGACAGGTTTTCTAGTTCACATATCTGTCTGTCTTTACATCCTTCTCTCTTCTTCTTTCTTGTCTTTCATTATTTATTTATTTAACTATTTCTCTATGATGTACCTTATTCCATTATTATATGCTCATCAAGTATTTTATAACTATTTACTGTTCATAGTACTTATCAATTAATTGGAACTGCTATTGGGTTATACTCGTTCCATCCTGACTGGGTAAACATTTTTAGGTGACTTGCTATCTTGCTTATTGGATTTTGTTGGAGATCGAGATACATTAGGAGACCAATATTAGAATTTAGATATTCTAGCAACTTATTTGGATTTGATGTTTAGCGGGTTTTTTCTCGAGTTATAATTTAATTATAAATTGAGAATCTTGTAAAACTATGTAAATATTATGAATGACCATTAGATTTAAATTTGTGGTTAAATATTATCTATTTGGATTAATGGACCATTATTATTATAGACAGCGTACTACCGCCAATGCTATGGCGTAGCTTGGACGTACCCATGACTCATGCCCAAATCAAGGGTCGTGACACATTTTTAATGGTGGCCCACGCAGGTCAGGTTTCGTACAAGGTTGCAAACTCGTAGTGGTACTCAAGTTAGATGTACGACTGCGAGCCTGCTATAGGATATACATACTAGGAATAGGAAGATACCCAATCACAACTAGGGATCCCATATACTCAACTTGCTAACCCTTATTAATTCTTTTCGAGCAATCGGACCTCTTCCATAGTTGGTTGTCCTTCTTGAATACTTCCTTATCTTGTGCCATATCGATTAAATTTTTGTTGCCTTCAACCTTTCAGAATGCCACCTAAGACTAGAACCCGCGGTACCAGAGCCAATGGTGCTTTTTCCTACACCACTCGCATCACATAGCTTCATATATGTATCATTTGTGCTTAAGCATAGTTTAGTAACATAACCCTTGAGTAGGAGTTGCAAGATCATGACTGGTGGAGGCACTATCCTAGTCAGTGATACTTGCAATGGATATCGTATTACCTTGGGAGGCTATAATTTGGATGCTAGTTTACTCGTAATGCCATTGTCGAGTTTTGACATTGTCCTTGGAATTGATTGGTTGAGTATGCACCATGCTAGCATAGACTGTCGTGGAGGACGTGTCCTATTCCGTCCTCCAGGAGAGCCAAAATTTGAGTTTGTTAGGGGAGGAGTTGAGCAGAGTGATGGGATTATTTGTGGAGCCATGGTAGCAGAGAAAAACTCGCCACACCCTATTATTGTAGAGTTTCTAGACGTATTTCCAGAGGAGCTACCAGGATTGCCACCGGACAGAGATCTTAAATTTTCTATTGACTTAATGCCTGGGACAGAGCTGGTGTCATAGAAAGTTTATAAGATCAACAACAATGAGCTAGCAGAATTGAAGAAGCAGGTTAATGATTTTCTAGACAAGGGTTTTATTAGATCGAGTTTCTCGCCTTGGGGAGCCCCGATCTTATTTGTAACAAAGAAAGATGGGTCAGTGCGAATGTGCATTGATTACAGGGCTCTGAACAACCTCCCATCAAAAACAAATACCCGCTACCAAGAATAGACGATCTTTTTGATCAGTTGAGCGGTGCGAGAGTATTTTTGAAGATTGATTTGAGGTCTGGCTATCATCAGTTGAAGGTGAAGAAGAAAGATATTTTAAAAACTGTATTTCAGACAAGATATGGCCAATATGAATTTATGGTGATGCCATTTGGGTTGACTAATGTCCCGGCAATCTTCATAAACTTGATGAACAAGGTATTCCACCATTACCTTGACAAGTTCATGGTAGTATTCATAGATGATATTCTTGTCTATTCAAAGATACCGGAAGAGCATGAGAAGCATCTAAAAATTGTGCTAGAGACCCTTCGGAAGGAGAGGCTCTATGGAAAATTCTCAAAATGTGAGTTCTTCCTAGATAAGGTAGAGTTCCTTAGGCATGTGGTGACTGAAGACGGGATATCGGTGGATCCATAAAAGATTGCTGCGGTAGAGTCTTGGACCACTCTGAGTTCTGTTGTAGAGATCAGAAGCTTCTTCGGATTGGCCGGATATTACAGGAAATTTGTAAAGTTTTTTTCTCGGATCGCAGAGTCATTGACTAGACTCACTCGGAAGGATGTACAGTTTGTATGGACCGAAGATTATCAGCCCGCCTTTAAAGAGCTAAAGAAGAGGTTGACAACAACGCCTGTTTTGACGGTGCCATCGGGGACGGGCGAATTTGTCATTTATAGCGATGCCTCGGGGAAGGGCTTGGAATGTGTTCTAGAGCAGAACAAGACGGTGGTGGCGTATGCTTAAGACAATTGTGGCCACATGAGAGAAACTATCCTACCTATGACTTGGAATTAGCAGTGGTGAGCTTCGCTCCAAAGATGTGGAGACATTATCTTTATGAAGAGCGTGTGGAAATATACACTGACCACAAGAGCTTGAAGTATGTCTTTGCACAGAAAGAGCTAAATATGAGGCAGTGCAGGTGGCTAGAACTGATAAAGGATTTCAATATTTTACTACAGTATCATCCAGGGAAGGCTAACGTGGTTGCTGATGCCTTGAGCAGATATCCAGTAGCGATGTACTTGAAAACGGATCGCCGCATATTAGCAAACTTGGAGAGCCTGGACATCGGGGTTATTATTCCAAGAGTGGAGACGCAGATGATGGGCATATAGATTCAGTCGGGGTTGATGGAGAAGATCCAAGAGACATAGTACCAGGATGAGGGTCTGCGAAGCCTCAGAGCTCAGGTGCAGACAAGATTGATGGATGACTTCTCTATTGCTGAGGATGGTTCACCAAGGCACGGGACTAGGTTATATATGCCTAGTGGGGACCTGCGGGAAGAGATCATGCAGGAGGCTCATCGTTCCCAGTATTCTATAAATCCGGGAGCTAACAAATATATAAGGACCTGAGGGAACACGTGTGGTGGTATGGGATAAAGCGAGAGATAGCATATTTTGTTTCCAGATGTTTAGTGTGCCAGCAGGTCAAAGCCGAGAGCTAGAGACCAGGAGGATTGCTACAGCCACTACCGATTCCTGAGTAAAAATGGGAGCATATCCCGATGGATTTTGTTTTTGGACATCCACGCACTCCAGGAGGGAAGGACGCGATTTGGGTCATTGTTGATAGGCTCACCAAATTAGCCCACTTTTTGCCTTTCAAAGTGGGATTGTCCACGGAGAAGCTCGCCGATTTATATGTGAGATAGATAGTCAAGCTGCATGGAGTTCCAGTAAACATTGTATCTGATCGGGATAATTGATTTACGTCCCACTTTTAGAGGAGTTTGCAGGCTAGCTTGGGTACCCAACTCAAATTTAGTACTTCTTACCACCCTCAGACGGATGGACAGTCAAAAAGGACTATTCAGACGCTCGAGGACATGCTTCGGATATGTGTACTAGATTTTGGTGACTCGTGGGAGGATCATCTTCACCTGATAGAGTTTACATATAACAATAGCTATCAGGCCAGTATCAAGATGTCACCTTTTCGAGGCTTTGTTTGGTAGGAGATGTCAAACTCCATTATCTTGGGATGTTGTAGGAGAGAGAGTACTTTTGGGACCATAGATGGTAGTTGATGCTGCAAAAAAAGTGAAGTAGATTAGAGAGAGACTTCGTGTGACTTAGGATAGACAGAAGTAGTGGGCCAATAGCCACAGGAGACCGCTAGAGTTTGAGGTTGGCGACTTAGTGTTCTTGAGGATCTCTCCAACGCGTGGTACGATTCATTTTGGTGGAGGTAGAAAGCTTAGCCCAAGATTCATCGGACCTTTCAATATTCTAGAAAAGGCCGGGGCAGTAGCTTATCGACTAGCCTTACCACCTATATATTAGAAGGGGTACACAACGTGTTTCATGTGTCCCAGCTGAGGTGATACATGGAAGATCATAACCATATATTAGATCATTCGAAGCTTGAGGTTGGACCAAGCCTCCGTTATCTGGAGCAGCTTGGGGAGATCCTAGACCGCAGAGATAAAGTGCTTCATAACCAAGTAATTCCCTTGGTTCATGTCGCTTGGAGGCATCACTCTCCCGGTGAATCCATTTGGGAGCGGGAAGAGGAGATGCGAGAGCATTACCCCTATCTTTTTATACCATGAGGTAATTTTCTTCTTGTATTTGTTTTGCCCTAAATTTCGAGAATAATTTTTTTTTAGGAGGGTAGACTTGTAACTTCAGTATCCTGAAATTCTAACTTAAATGTTGTAATTAGGCTAATTTAAGGCTATTGAGATTTTTCTATAATTTTTGGTTAATTAAAAACTAGTAACACTAATTTCCTAGGACTTTTAAGAATTTATTTTAGGGTCAAACATAATTTAAAATGTCCTAAACTTTTATTTTAGGTTCTAAATAATCAAGTATATTTTCTAGAATTTTTTGATTATTTTTAGCATTTATTTTGAGTTAATTATGCAAAACTGGATTAAAAACAAATTTACAGAAAAAGAAAACCCTAATAAAATCCAACCTGCCCAGTCAGCAGCTAGGCTGGCCCGCGTGTCAGCCAACGCGGCCCAGACAGTGGGGCCCAGCGGTCAGTGATAGGGGGCGAGTGCGAGTCAAGCTGGGTCAACGAGCCGACCTTGAGCCGACTTGAGCCGAGCCGAGTCTTGATCCAACTTGGACTCAATCGAGCCAAGCCGGGTTGAACCCTGGCCGTTCGATCCAAGCGGGCAGCAGTAGATGACTGCCTCATGGCGTGCTTCAAGCCGCTGCAGTTTCTCTCTCCTCTATATATATAATATTAAGTTATAATTTCTAGGGTTTTTCTTTAAGACGATTTTGGAGAATTATCATCTAGGGTTTCCTTCATTTTTCAGAAGTCATTACTCATAGCTTCGGACTCCAAACACGGCCTAGTTTATTATGTTAGTACCATATTGAGGTCAGTTTTCATAATATGTAAATTGTTTCAAGAAATTCTGAATATTAAATGCTGAAAAACTCATAGAGCACAGTATGTTAGAAAATAGATGCGTCTTAGTATTTTTGCGATTTCGGGAGAACCAGGAATCTGAATCATGAACCGTTTAAAGTTTTAGAAAGATAATATCGAGATAATTGACATATATTTTTCCTAGTATTTAATACATAATATTTAGGTGCTATTAATTCTGTAGAACTTCTGGGTTAACAATCAACCACCGTTACACAATGCAATTTTGTATGTGCAATAATTTTCAAACAAATTTGAATTCGGATGTGTCATAAATTCTAGCATATTTATGATGCTAAAATCTATAGGAAACCATGCATGAATGTTGAGTTTGCATTGGTTAATTTTTTGGCCAATAGATCGCCTCGATTTGCGTGTCATGAGTCTCGAGTGGATAAAATTCAGTTCCTTTGGACAAAATTTAGGAATTGACCTAAAAATCAAAATAATAAGATTAAAATAGGATTTTAGAGTCCAAAATTAAATAAATTAAATAACTTATTTCTTGACATGGTAACATATCATACGTAGTATTTGGACTCTAAATTGGGACCGGATCCAACCACACGTAAGGACCACAGGCGAGTACATTCTCTAATAGTTTTCATTATTTGATATTTTCTATGATGCATGTTTATAGTATTATTTTACCTAATTCTTGATATGATGGATACACGGATTGGTATTGTATGGATTCATTTTCGTGAGATACATATTTTCAGGCCTATTGACTTTTTCTTGACTAATGAATTACTGGACTAATGAATTACTGGACTAATGTATTTTCTGGTCTGTTGACATCTTCTCGACTATTGAGATTATTCGTGTCTGGACTTGGATCCATGAGTACTTGTTGTGCGGGAAAATACCTAGGAGACGTGTGAACATTCCCTTTCCATCCTATGGTCTTTTTGGAATAATAACAGCCACACACGACACGTGTGATTTGCCGAATATTACCCTCTAATCGTTCACATGTCAAAACACTAGTTAGATACAATCATTCTGGATTAATCTATACTTGCTGATTGTACACTTTCATGACAGGTTTTCTAGTTTACATATTTATCTATCTTTACATGCTTCTCAGTTCTTCTTTCTTGTCTTTTATTATTTCTTTATTTAAATATTCCTCTATGATGTACCTTATTCCATTATTATATTCTCATCAAGTATTTTATAACTATTTACTGTTCATAGAACTTGTCAATTAACTGGAACTGCTATTGGGTTGTACTCGTTCCATCCTGACTGGGTAAACATTTTTAGGTGACTTGCTATCTTGATCATTGGATTTTGTTGGAGATCAAGATACTTTTGGAGGCCAATATTAGAATTTAGATAGTTTAGCGACTTCTTTGGATTTGATGTTTAGCGGGTTTGTTCCCGATTTATGATTTAATTATAAATTAAGAATCTTGTAAAACTATATAAATATTATGAATGAGAAATAGATTTGAATTTATGGTTAAATATTATATATTTGGATTGATGGACCATTTTTATCATAGACAGCGTACTACTGCCGATGCTGCGACGTAGGCTGGACGTACCTATGACTCATGCCCAAATCCAGGGGGCGGGTTATGACACTTCCTACCCTTGCAAATGGCGTGCCAGTTAGTGTTGTACAGAGTGCAGGCCGAGGCCCAGCGCATCTAGGCTTAGACACACAGGGCTCAAACATATGTCATGTGAGCAAGTATAGAAAATACTCATCAGGTGGCCCTAGCAACAATTGAGCAAATTGTAGCTCAGCGATCGGTACAATAGAGATCAGGTACCATCTGGGACTTTAAAAAGATGTGTCCCCGATACTTCAAGGGTACCAAGGGTATCCTTTACGCTGACGTCTGGCTCGAGGACATCGAGCTTATTCTGCGAGTTGCCAAGATTTCTGAAGACCTGAGAGCCTAGGCTGTTGGCTTACAACTTCTAGACATTGCATAGACTTCTTCCTCAAGACCCTCTTTAAGAAGAAGTTCTTTCCTACTATGGCCAAAGGAGTTCTTGAGAAACAATTTCAGAACTTTAAGCAGAATAACATGTCCGTGGATGAATATGCAACAGAGTTCGACAGACTGAACCAATTTGTTGAGTATATAGTACAGGATCGAGACGACCGAGCACGTAGGTTTCGACAAGGCCTAGCTAAGGAGATCTGTGTTTATATCAGATCCAGCATCACGACTTTTGATGCGATAGTTCTTGAGGTAGACTTGGGCTTTAGGCTCAAAAGGGACCGTGATGCTCTTGGTGGGAATAATAGCTCAAAACCGGCAAAGTGTCCCCTGTTTTAGCCGAGGACTTTCCAGGAGCCACAGTAGTACCGCCCACCAACTAGAGCTCCATTTATACGACAACCTTACAGATAGATGCAAGAGGACACCGCTTGTAACTTCTGCAAGAATCTAAGGTATTCCTGAGATGTTTGCCAGAAGAATCTTAGAGCGTGCTTATTTTGTGGGTATACCACACACCATATCAGGGAGTGTCCCTCAGTTCATCCAGCTTTAGGTGTTGCACCATCTTAGAGGGGACCAGTTAGTCCATCGGTAGCACAACAGAGAGGGCAACCACTTCTGACCCAGCACCAGCGTTTCGTCCAGCACCAGCAGAGGGGTCCACCTCAGCAATGCAAGACTTTTGCTTTGGCGGTTGAGGAGGCCGATACCACTGGTGATGTGATTGTAGGTTCCATTCTTCTCGACTCATTTCCAACGATTGTTTATTTGATTCTGGAGCATCTCATAGCTTTATATATATAGCTTTTGTGCTTAAGCATAGCTGATCAACAGAAACTCTGGGTAAGAGTTGCAAGATCATAATAGGTGGAGGCATTTTACTTGTTAGCAATGTTTGCAACTATCGCCGCGTGACTTTAGGAGGTCCAGATTTGTGTGACAATCTACTCGTAATGCCACTTCTGAGTTATGACTTAGTTCTCGAAATGGACTGGTTGAGTAAGTAGTACGCGACTATAGATTGCCGCAGGGTTTTTATAGTGTTTAGCACTCCAGGACTGTCATGACTCGCACCCGATGTAGGGATACAAGTTGGGAACAATGACCAACCTACGGTACAGAATCGGCGGTAGAACGTTGTTTGGGTAATCTATCTAAAAATATAATTAGCCACCAACAATATCAATATACTCAATCACAGATCTAAGATAAAAATGAGCACGAATTTGATAAAGAATAGAATAGTCACATACAACTCATGAGTCAAAGAATAACATCAACGAGTTAGAAGAAATACTAAACAACTAAGCTGGAGACAAATCCAGTACAAGAGTACTAAGAAGCTACAAGTCCCGGGTTATCTGTCTAAGTCGGGATAAGTCCCTCCTAAGCCAGGGTCTCCGACTCTAAGCCCACAACATCCTGAGGTCCGTAATGTGTAGGGTACCACTCCTCAGTGTCATCTAGAAAAAATATATTCAGTCAGGAAAGGAGCAAAGTACATCTCTAAAAGCAGTTCTAATCAATGATAAAAATTATGTAATAGTAAATAGATGTGAATATACAAGATGCACAATAGATACAAGAGATATACAATAAGGAAATACTGGAATAAATACAATAATGAACAATATGACAATGAATAAGAATATTAATGACTAAGTGTGTGAGCACTAGCTTTAACATATGATCGGCTTGGGAATTTGCACAAGAGTAAATGGCCTGGTTAATCATACGTACGGTGTATGATCAACACTCACAAGGAACAAGACATGCACAAGGAGGGTATGATCACATATCTATACTAAAATACTCTCCACCCTTTACTGGTATAGTTGATCCAACCATGGTACCCTATGGCACGAGATTCCCCAAGAAGATAGCTAGTCTTCTCGAGAATCAGTGTCTGTATATGTACAAGATAATCAATGAAACACGGCTTGCACAAGTACACCATATACCAAGGAATAACATCTCATGACGAGATCCGGATATATCAATCTGTGTAACCATCGTGTCAAGAAAATATGGATATCTACACAAAATACAATGAACATAGAGGATATCATAAATGAGAAACTATCAGAAAATGTACTCGCCTGAAGTCCGGTGAATAGTCTCACAGATATCTGATACGGTGCCTCGAAGACCTAGATATGGAATATAACACCAATACAAGGTTTTAGAATAAAAATAAGTTAAACTAGTCAACATCTAGGTCAAAGACCAATTCTATGTCAAAACAGTCAAACTAGGTCAACTCTAAGTCAAACCGGTCAAACTTGGTCAATCTACCTATTTCTAGGTTGCATGAGTCTATCTGAAAGATGTTGGGTTCATACACTATTAAACTAGGTCATACAAGATAAATCTAGGATACTAAGATACCGTATCTCAGGATACGCAACAAAAGAGAGATGAAATATCATATATGTACATTCAACCAATATTAAATATATAAATCCTAATTATAAATACTAAATGGATACCTTGGTTTTGAACCAACTCGGTATCGCACCACTAAATCTCCATCTTGATACCCAAACTCAATACCTTGGGTATCCTCAAATACCTTGATACTTACCTTGGTATCTCAAGGTAATTGTCAAAGCCTCAATCATAGCTAACATTCAACTTAACATATGATAAACAACTAACTACTAATTATAACCTACTAATACATAAATGCTAACCTACAATACAATAGTAATGATATATATATAGTTTAAGAATCCAACTAAACCTTATCATACATATAGATAATTACCTACAGATTTAACTAGAGGTACATAAGAGAGAGATATTTATCTAACTACAATTAAACTAGCTAGCTATCAAATGACAAACTAACCAACTAGATACTAACCACTCATACCTAACTAATTGCTAACTAACCATAAAAACTAACTACTAACTAGCTGCTACTGTCGCTGAAAGCTGCTGCTGCCATCGCTAATGTTGTTGATGTTGTTGTTAACATTGTTGCTGCTGCAACGGTTACTACTGCCGTCGCTATAGCTTCTGCTGCTGCTGTCGCTGAATGCTGCTGCTGCTGTTGCTGTAGCTGCTATCGTTATAGCCGCTGCTGCTGCTGTCGCTGAATGCTGTTGTTGCTATAGCCGTTGTTGCTGTTGTCGCTGAATGTTGTTGTTGTTGTTACTGAAGCTGCTGCTGTCGCTGAATGTTGCTACTGCTATCACTATAGCTACTGTTATATATATATATATATATATATATATATATATATATATATATATATATATATATTCATACATATACATATATATATACACCTATATCCATTAGATATAGTACACCAACATATATATACATATGCATCACATACACGTATATATATATATATATATATATATATATATATATATATATATATATATATATATATATAACATGACTTATATACACATAACATATATATACACTACTATTAAATAGGTATCACATATATAGAAGTATAGCTACATATATATATAATACATAGGTATATAGATATATGATACACTAATACATATAAATATATATATATATATATACATAACAATATATATATATATATATATATATATATATATATATATATATATATATATATATATATATATATAACATGACTTATATACACATAACATATATATACACTACTATTAAATAGGTATCACATATATAGAAGTATAGCTACATATATATATAATACATAGGTATATAGATATATGATACACTAATACATATAAATATATATATATATATATACATAACAATATATATATATATATATATATATATATATATATATATATATATATATATATATATATATATATACATACTATAATGACTAAGAACAATAGGAAATAGCTCTAGAAATAAAATGCACAAACATGTAGAGTGCATCACACCCGTATCCCACTAGATCTAGGACACGCTTGCGACACGAGTCCACCACACATCCAACGTACCCCGAAGGACACGAACAAGTCTAATATATTATTTACGAACAATACGAAGAGTCAAACACAAATCTACGTGTCTGTGTCAAAATATGACATGCACAAATTCCCGTTTCGGAGGGAAATCTCCCAAATCAATACGAATCACTAAATTATTGGGATACGACCTACACGTACCCAATTATGGACACAACACTAGCCCCAAACATATATCAAATTGATCTATAGGACCAATCGACAAACACAAAAAGTGTCAATCTCGGAATTCTCCCAAAATTGACACAAAAAGTACCATAACTTTCTCAATAGGCCTCCTATGAACTCAAAACCAAATTCTATGGGTAGCCTATGCAAATGGGTTAATTTCTCATGGTTAATTCTCAGATTTAGAACCTAAATTAAGGAGAAAAACTGAATTGTGCCTTTTGGGAGATGGATTCCCAATGCAACCTCCAAATTTGATGAAATTGGCCTCCAACTTGTAGATCCTTGCTCCTCTTTATAGATTCTTGCTTCCTCCTTCTAGATCCTTGATCCACTAGCCTCCAATGTGATTTAAAAAGGAATTTGGATGAAATTTGGTAGAAAAATGATGTAGAAATGGAGAAATTTGATTGAAAGAAATTTTAGATCTAGATTTGAAATGAAAAGAGGAGAGAGAAACTTTTCCCCCTCTTTTAAATAGGTCGGCCCCCTTAGCCCCTCCCTCAAGCTATTATGTAATATCCATTATACCCCTTGGGGCCTCTCATAAAGAAATAATTAAGGAGAGAAGGTTCTAGTCTAATGGTTTAATTAAACTAATCATCATCCTAATGAATGGCCTTCTAAATGAGCTCAATTATAACAATTAATGTATGTTGTTCCATGAGTCTACTACCTCTGGCGGCCACTGCACCGCCATCCGCCACGACCACCACTCCTCACCATCAACAGCATCCTCCGGTCTCCAGTATCTCTCACCACAACCAGCGTCGACATCATTACCATCTCCAGCATCTCCACCACCCCATGACTTCTCCACCAGCTCCACCACATGCCACCAGTACCATCACCCCACTGCCTCAACCACCTACAGCCGCCACCCCACGACTACCATACACCACCAGCACCACCCCACGACTTCTACACCTGCACCACAATACTCCACCAGCCCCATCACCCCCGTTGCCATGAACCACCACCATCTCGACTACACTTCCACCCGCACCACCACACAGCACCAGCACCATCACCCCTCACCACCATCAACATCCCCACGACCCCCCCTCCGGCATGTCACAACCGGTCAACATCACCACTACCACAGCCCACTCCGGCCAGAGACGGCCACCACCACGACGCCAAGGTAACCTCTTTCCTTCTCCTTGTAGTGGGTTATATCGATGTGAGTTTAGGGTTTAAGGATGATGTAGATCTAGTCAGGTTTACATTATGTTTTGAGATATTAGTGTTATTGTATGCAAGTGATGGTAAATTGCTAATTTATTAATTTTGGTTTAAATTTGCATTGATGTTCATGTGTGAGGATATGAAATATATAAATGAGACTGTTGGAAATGTGATAATAATAAGGTTGGGTTTTAAGTGCCATATGAGACATTTAGGGTGTTCTTTCTAATATATGCATTTTTATCATTGATGATGAGCAGAGTTAAATTGTTGAGGAATAATACTATGATATTGAAATATTGATGGACATTGTGGAGCAGGTGATGGATTATGAAATGGGTGTAATATCAAACCGTTAGTCAGTGATTGGGGACTGAGAAATAATAATAAATTTAATCGAGGAGTAGTTTTAAGGTAAAATGGTAATGGTTGTATATTCGAGGGTTTAATAAATAATTGATAATTTATTGGAGGACGGGATATGTCAACGTGTATGATAATGTCGGTTAAGACCCGGGATGAAATCGAGGATTTGATCATGGTTTGAACTACTGAATATCGTGATAAGTATAGTAAGATCGAGGTTTGGTTGGATGATATTGTACAGATGATTAATTGGATTAGACGTAACATGCCCCGAGTCAACCTTGGTCAACCCTCTAGCTTCGTGTCCATGTGAGTTGTAATAGAGTTTGAACATATGATAGACGTGTGTCACACCTTATTTCAGCCGCATAATAGTTTATTGATTAAGCTTGTATCTCGTCTCTAGGTACTACGGGACCTGCGAACTTAGACGTTGTACCGGAGACCCATCTTCAGTAGCCGGACCCAGGCAAGTGTACCTTGCCACCCTGTATTTTAGTTACCAGATATTTATTAATTTATTATATGCATTATGCGCGTGTTTGATTATAATTTTTACTCCACGTCTGGGTCAAAACCGGGTACAGACGTTCGTTGGTAATGTCTGGTAACGAGTGATAGATGTTTGCAATACCTTGATGTACGTACCTGTGTATATCATAACCCTAGGACACGTCCATACACTATTATTATGCCAGATTTCATGTATTCTGATACTGATATCATAACCGGAGACTGGGACGACCTTAGGGTCGCGTCTGTTGATAGTTATTTATGTGTGACGAGACTGTTAGATAGAGGTTCAGGTTCAACGCACAATCGTTGACCGCTTGGGATGAGGAAGACAGTTACTAGATGTTTGGGCTCCTCTGCACGCGCTTATATATGTATATGTACTATTTATGTAGTGATCATGTATCTAGAGTAGTCGTATCACCCGTGTGACTCTTTGCCCGGAGCTGCGGTATGTCCCGTGTATTTTTGTGTCTGGAGCTACGGTTTTATTTTGGACAGCCCACGCGTCGAACATTGTCTTCAAACTGTATCTCACTTAGTTGGTTATGCTAGATTACACTAGCATTGTACTTGTTTCTTTCTGTTATACTATGGCTTACTGTATTTTCGTACCTTGCTACGTCCCTCTGAGGACCTGGTCCCCTGCCAGTTTTGCAGCATAGATGATCACGGAGCCCATGGAGTTGCTTGTCGTGCGGGCATTTGTACCAGGTACTCATATCATTTCTACCGGTATTATGGTTACTTTATTCTTATTAATTTTTCATCTGCTTTTGTAGCCTAGTTTTTATAGACTCATCTCTTCTCGAGTCTATTCGAGTTTGTATCTTTACTGGGCGGCCGACTGTAGCACATGTAGCTCATTCTTGTGTATTTCTATTCATTGTGGATTGAGACATAGATGTTTATATTTACTGGATTTTTTTTAGATAGTTGCCAGTAGTTTACAGCTTATACGTATTCGAGCCGGACTAGAGTCGGTCGAATGCGTAGCTGGCGTGTCGTATATTTCTGGTCCTACGTATTTTGGGACTGGGGCGTGACATATTTTTATGGTGGCCCATGCAGGTCCTATTTAAATCGTCTTGGTCACCTGACTGTGCCAAGCGAGCCTACAAATTAGGAATAGATATTATAATTTATTGTTGAATAGGCTCAATCCATAATCGATTTTTAAAACTCCCTTCGTAATTGATTATCGCCATTAGACTTCCCAATTGTATTCGTTCAGTTTTCGACGATATCGTTATCATTGTTTCTTATCTCATATTATTTCGGAAGGACGAACGCTTGTGCCTGATGGTTTCCTCCAGAAGAAGATCGTAGTTCAGACAGCAGAAGACATAATTTGTTTAATAATCTCTGAGAAGATTGTTACCCTCAGTAGGGTAGGCTAATAGGTTCTTTTATATGCTAGAACTAGTGTGGAAGGTTAGCAAGAGAATTGGACCCAGTAGTACCCTACCCGTACTTGAGATAGCAGTAATTTGGGAAGTACTGGGAGATAGAAAGATTGATGATCATAACCCTCTAGAATAATTTATGGAAATGCATAGCCCGATGCTAGAAATTAGTTATTGTATATAATAGAAATACCAGGAACGATGTTATGAGCTAGAGGAGATGGAATTTTAGGCTCTCACCTGGAAGATAATGATCTGATGCCAGAAATTCTAGTTTGTGCTTGGGTAATACCATTATTATAATTTCACTATGTGACCCAGAGCAATAAATAACGGGAAGAAAAAATTTAAGGAATACAATTTTAGGGAAAATTTTGAGGAGAAGAGAAATTATACATTAGGCAAGGAAGAATTTTTCTTTTGGAGGATTAGAGTTGTAAACAGAATGGAAGAATTGATTATGAGGTTAAGTCTAGACTATGACATCGTCCTAGCATGAGTTGGTTGAGCCAATACCACGCGACACTAGATTGTCGACGTGGTTGCATTATTTTTAGACCACCAGGCTACCCTGAGTTGAGTTTCTTCAGGGAGCCCGGGAGTATGGTGCCCATCTACCTTAGAGTCACACATTGCAAAAGGTGAACTAGTGTACCCCCGTATTATATCAGAGTTTAAGAATGTGTTTCTAGAGAATCTTCCAGGCCTGGCACCTGACAGAGAGATAGAATTTGCTATAGAGTTGACTCCAAGAGCCGAGCCAGTTATTTTCCCGTCTTTAGACTAGCACCAATAGAGTTGGTTGAGTTGAAGGTCCATAGTAGAGGATCTCTTAGGCAAGGATTTCAGTCGGGCTAGTGTTTCTCCATGGGGTGTACCAATCTTATTGTGCCAAAGAAGGATGGGATGGTGCGTTTGCGTGTCGATTACAGGGACGGTACGTTTGGTATCGATTACAAGGCATTAAATGCTGTAACGATAAAGAACAAGTACCTTTGCCACACATCGATGATTTATTTGAATCAGCTAAGTGGCGCATATGTATTCTCGAAGATCGATCTCAGATCAGGCTATCATCAGATCAAGGTACTGAGAGAGGACATTCCGAAGACGGCTTTCCGGACGAAGTATGGACACTATGAGTTTCTAGTCAAGTCGTTTGGTTTAACCAACGTGCCAGCAGTATTTATGAAGCCAGATGAACAATGTTTTCCACCAGTACTTAGATAAGTTTATGGTGGTGTTCATCGACGACATCATGGTATATTCCAAGAGCCAGAAGGAGTACGAGAGACATCTCAGGATCGTGTTAGAGACGCTGAGGCAGGAGAGACTGTACGCCAAGCTCAGCAAATGTGAGTTCTGCTTGGATAGAGTACCCTTCCTGGGACACATAATCACCGGAGATGGACTATCAGTTGACCCGGAGAAGATAGCTGCAGTTGAGATATGGCCAAACAGTTACAGAGATTAGGAGTTTTTTCAGACTTGCCGGATATTATCGGAGGTTCGTAGAAAAATTTCTCGAGGATTGATGCGCCTATGACGCGACTGACACATAAAGGCGAGGAGTTTATCTGGACCGACGAGTGTCAGATAGATTTCGATGAGCTGAAGAAGCGTCTGACATCAGCACCAATTTTGACACTTCCTTCAGGATCGGGAGGATTTGTAGTGTACAGTGATGCGTCTGGGAGCATATTAGGATGTGTACTGATGCAACACAGCAAAGTGATAGCCTACGCATCGAGACAGCTGAGAGTTCATGAAAAGAACTATCCGACGCACGATCTAGAGCTAGTTGCAGTGATCTTTGCACTAAAGTTATGGCGATAATACCTTTATGGAGAGCGTGTTGAGATTTACATAGGTCATAAAAGTCTGAAGTATGTCTACACGCAGAAGGAGCTCAATATGAGACAGAGGCGCTGGCAAGAGTTGATAACAGATTATGATATAGAGTTGCAGTACCACTCTGGCAAGGCGAATGTAGTAGCAGATGCCTTAAGCATGAAGCCCATGGCCTACTTTTTGACCACTCAGTGGCAATTGTTAGAGGATCTTCAGGAGTTTGGGATAGAGATTGTATTGCCAGGCATGGATGGACAGATGGCCAGTCTCGAGGTTCAGTCTACATTGGTTGAGAGTATCAGGGCAGCCCTGCCTACAGATGCGAGATTCCGACGGCTGCGAGAGAGGCAGAGGCCGGCATGCAGACGGAACACAGGATTCATGAAGACGGAATATTGAGGTATGGATATTGCCTATACATTCCGAGTGGCGAGCTACTCCAGGAGTTGATGACCGAGGCTCATAGCTCGATTTATTCTATTCATCCCGGGGGTACGAAGATGTACCAAGATTTGAGACAACATTACTGGTGGCATGGGATGAAGAGAGAGATTGCAAGATTCGTGGCGAGATGTTTGGTCTGTTAGCAAGTCAAGGATGAGCATCAGAGGACTGTAGGACTATTGCAGCCGTTTCCCATTCCCGAGTGGAAGTGGGAACACATTACCAGGGACTTCGTCACAGGATTCCCGCAGAGCCCTAGCGGGAAGAATGCAGTTTGGGTTATCGTGGACAGACTCACCAAGTCTGCACATTTTTTGCCCTTCAGAGTTGGGCAGTCCATAGAGATATTAGCTGACATGAATATGAGACAGATAGTACGACTATATGGAGTGCCTGTCAGCATTGTATCGGACCATGATTCCAGATTTACGTTATATTTTGGGCGAAGTATGCAGGAGAGTCTAAGAACTCGTCTCAAGTTCAACACTTCATATCATCCACAGACTGATGGCCAGTCAGAGTGCACGATACAGATACTAGAGGATATGTTGAGAGCGTGCATGATCGAGTTTGGAGGATCTTGGAAGGACCATCTGCACTTGGTAGAATTCTTCTACAATAACAGCTACCAGGCTAGCATACAGATGGCACCTTATGACGCACTGTACGGCAGGAAGTGTAGGTCACCAGTATGTTGGAGTAATGTGGGAGAGCGTCAGATACTTGGTCCAGAGTGGAGAAAGTCAAAAAGATTCAGAGCCACCTCCGTGCAGCACAGGACAGACAAAAGCATTGGGCAGATGCGCACCGCAGACCTTTGGAGTTCAAGGAAGGTGACCTTGTATTTTTGAAGATATCGCCTACTCGTAGTACCATCAGATTCGGAGGCAGAGGCCAGTTGAGTCTGAGGTACATCGGACCTTTTGACATCTTGGAACGAGTTAGCGAAGTAGATTATCGTCTTGCATTACCTCCATCATTAGAAGGAGTGTATGACATATTTTATGTATCGCAGTTGAGGAGATACGTGGCCGACCCTAGCCACGTGCTTGATCATTCGGAGATTACAGTCGGGCCCAGTTTATCTTATGTAGAGCAGCCAGTGGAGATACTCGATCACAGTAAGAAAACTTTGAGAGGTTAGACTATTCGACTGGTCAGAGTTGCATGGAAGCATCATTCGCCAGACGAATCTACCTGAGAGCGCGAGGATTCTATTCGACAATATTTTTCGTATCTATTTGAGGATCGAGGTACAAATTTATGTACCGCATTTGATTACCAGTTTGTTTTTAAAATTCTCATAGCTATTATCGTGCTTTACTTTTAATTTCGGGGACAAAATTTTTCTAAGTTGGGAAGGATGTAAACCCCCTCATTTATTTTTATAGATAGACGGGTTATGGGTTAGAAAATTTTTGGTTTAACATCAGGCATTTGAGGTTTAGATTTAAGGTTGCAGATGTCTGTTTCTTTAATTAAACCCTTGGTGCACCCTACCGTTGTTGCAATATTCGGAGCCCAACATCAGCCCATAATTTCCAACAAATTATTGTATTCTAGACTTGACACGCCAATTTAGGCGCTGGACTTTTTCGTCACTCAAAATCATAATCCCTTGTGCCCTAATTTAATTGCACAACTTCCCGTATCCAAAATCCATTATTTAATCATGTGTCGTACAACTGTGTCGTTGCCATCAATTTTGAGACACCAACTCAACCCGTTGAGCTGGACCAATTAAAGGGTCCAAGACTGAAACCAAGCCTACACCGTTTATGACCTTTGTGTCACTCCCAATTGAGATCCTATGTGCCCCCATTTAATTTAAGAGCACATGACAATTTATTCTAATTAAATTGGGGATACCAACTTTGACTAATCCTATTTTTAATCCCAACTTAATCCAATGCCCCATGAATTAAGCCCATGCAAAACACACAACACCCCCTCACCCTACAAAACACCAAACACCAATTCTTCCACAAATTTTTTATCATTTCATGTGTCTATAAAAATGCCCAAACTTAGGGGACTAATTTGCAAAAATTGCATTATGTGTCATCCCCTCATTGGTTCAAACTAATGAAGAAGCCACCCCTCTCCCCCTTGACCGGTCCAACCTCACCCCTCCCTCTCCATTGTGTGAACACAATTCCCTCATGATGAATCCTAGCCATCCATTTGAATTTGGAGCATCCTCACCCCACACACCCCATCACCTTTCCCTATATAATGTCTCATCATACACACTTCCCCAAGCAGGCCCTAATCCCCACACTTGGGAAACCCCCACCTTCTCTCTCCTTCCTCATTTTCCCAACCATAGGTTCCTCTCTACTTGCCTTCTTCTTCTCCTTCATCTTCCTCTCCACTTCTCTTCCCTTGAGAAACCTACTCCACTCCGGCCTTAACTCCGGCCACCCGAGCCCATCGACTCTAGGAGCCAAGCACCATCCCGCTGCCTCCACCACCTCCGGCGGCCACTGCACCGCCATCCGCCACGACCACCACTCCTCACCATCAGCAGCATCCTCCGGTCTCCAGCATCTCTCACCACCACCAGCGTCGACATCATTACCATCTTCGGCATCTCCACCACCACACGACTTCTCCACCCGCACCACCATACGCCACCAGCACCAGCACCCCCATTGCCTCAACCTGTCACGACCCACACCCGGTATAGGGGCACGAGAGCGTGGGTACGTCCAACCTAAGCCGCAGCATCGGCGGTAGAACGTTGTCTAGGTCATAATACTATCTAATCATTCTCTCACGAATATCCAACTCCATAAGGAGACACAGATATCACAATATAATATGGAATACTCAATCACATAAACTAGAGCAAGATGAGATATCGAAGAAAACAAATAAAATACAAGACAAGTCTAAACGACAAGATAACCATACCTGCAATCAATAACATCCAATCTCCAAGTATACTAGAAAATAAGTCCTCTAAGTCATAGTCTGGAAAAATATTTCCAGTCAGGATGGAACGAAGTACACCTCTAATAACAGTTCTAGTTAATTGATAAGGACTATAAAACAATAAATAGATGATGCTATATACTGAGGGAAGACAATAGATAAATGCAATGGTAAAATAAAGAGACAGGCAATATAGGCAAATATGGTACAGTCAGTGCATATATGAAATGAAGAGAAGAACTACAATATCATATACGGGTGATATAGTATATGAACAGAAATAGAGAACTGTATCTATTCTAAGTGTTTGAAATCGTAGTTTCAAAATGTGATCGGCTTGGGAACTTGTTCGATGGCTACATGGTCTGGCTAATCATGCGTGAGGTGTATGATTAACACTGTTCAATGTCTACACTTGTACGATAGGTATTTTGATCACATCTCTCACTAGCAATTTCCCTGCCCCCAACTAGTATTGTGGATCCAATCATGACACGTCACGATACACGATCAATGTCCAATATATCATGTACAATGTCTAATATCAATATCTAATATCAATGTCGTGTACAATGTCAATACGATAACCAATGTAACATCTCATGACTAAAGACCCAATCTATATACTAGCTCGTGTAGCACTGTGTCAAGAATCAGATGTAACATTTCTAAATACTAGAATTATAGAAATAATCAAATAACGGAAATTATCAGAGAATGTACTCGCCTGTGGTCCTTAGCTGGTATGAATCAGAGTCCAAGTCACAGTCCAAATAGCCTATGTATTACAAATTTACCATGTCAAAAGATAATTTATTTTAATTTATTTAATTTTGAAATAATTACTCTAAAATCCTATTTTAATCTTATTATTCTGATTTTTAGGTTAATTCCTAAATTTTGTCCAAATGAACTGAATTTTATCAACTCGAGACTCATGGCACAGAAATCGAGGCGATCTGTTGACCAAAAAGTCAACCAACACAAACTCAACTTTTATGCATAATTTCCTGTAGATTTTAGCATCAAAAATATGCTAGAATTTATGGCTCGTCCGAATTCAAATTCGTTTGGGAATTATGGCACATACAAATTTTGTATCGTACACCGATGGTTAAATTCTAACCTAGAAGTTCTACAGAATTAACAGTATATAAATATTTCTAAAAAAATCCGGAAAAAACATATGTCAATAATCTCGATGTTATCTTTCCGAAACTTTAAACGGTTCATGATTCTGATTCATGGTTCTCCCGGAATCACGAAAACATCGAAACACGTCTATTTTCGGATATGCTGTGCTCTACGAATTTTCCAGAATTTACTACTCATAGTTTAGAAAAACAATTTATATAATCAGAAAGCTAACCTCAATATCGTACTAACACAAGAAACTGGGCCTTGTTTGGAGTACGGAGCTATGCGCAATGGCTTCTGGAAGATGAAGGAACCCTAGATGACAATTCTCCCAAATCTCTCTCTCTCTCTAAAATAATGGGATAATTAGAGTTATTATATTATATATATATATATATATATATATATATATAGATATATATATACACCTGCGGCTGAATGGATATCTATAGACTGACATGTGTCAGAATCTGATTGGATAATTTTATTTATATTATTTATATTTGATTTGCCTTTATCAAAACATTATTTAAGTCGTTTTAAATCTAAATAACTCAAAATAAACATTAAAAATAATCATAAAAATCTGGAAAAATTACAAAAAATATATTTTGAAGCTAAAAACCCTAATAAAATATTTAGGATAATTTTATATTCATAGATTTTCTACGATAATTAGGAGAAGCTCTAAAAATTAGTTTTAAATATTTAAATAAAAATAAATATTAAATATATTCCAAAAATTCTGAAATAATTTAAAAAATATATAATAATATTATAAAAACTAAAAAATTTATGTGGGTCCATTCTATATAACTGGGCTTGCACATTAAATTCTAGAAGTCCTAAAAAATTAGTTATTAGTCTAAATAACTCCCAATAAATACTAAAAATATTCAAAAAATTTCCAAAAAATTCTAGAAAATATATTTGACTATTTAGAACCTAAAATAAAATTTTGGGATATTTTTAGTTAAGTTTGAACCTAAAATAAATTCTTGAAAGTCCTAGGAAATTAGGGCTACTAGTTTTTAATTAACTAAAAATTGTGGAAAAAAATTCACTAGCCCCAAATTAACCTAAAAATAATATTTAAGCTAGAATTTCAAGATACGGAGGTTACAAGTCTACCCACCTTAAAAAAAAAATTGTACTCGAAATTTAAAATCCTTAATTATTTTATTTATTTATTTATTACCATCAAAATTAAATTCATCAAACCGTATAATCATGTAGTAAATCTATATTATTATTTCACGGTCTTCAAAATTGTATTAATATTATATTCCTAAAAATCCTCAAATTTAAAATTGAATTCCATTCGTATCATAATCTCCTCAAAAAAAAAAATTTAAGTAAATTGTTAAATACAAAATTTACTATCCAATCCTTCAATTAAAATCCAATCAATGCGTATTTTAAAAATCTTATCCCAAAATTTGAATTTAAACACTAATCCATTAATGATCTTATTCTTCGATTTTTTTCCACATAATACTCAACGATTTAATACTTATGAAACCTCCAACACAATATTCAAAATATAAGTTCATACTTGCAGTCCAATAAATATATTGCTAACCTTCTTAAATTCCTCAAAATTCAATGATAAATTTAATCATTTCAGAATCTTCATAAAAATCAATGATTTAACAAAATCATCAATTCTGCCATATTAAATTCCCAACTCTTTATTTAATTTAATATTTCTCCTCAAAATTTAAGGCACCTTGTCTCTCATTGTCAAGTCATAACCTCTTCATTAACTCTTTGCTACGGTCAATACCAATAATTATGGTTTAAGAAAATTCTACCTACAGTACCAATACTAACTATAATGGCACCTATTATAGAACTATTGCTACAAGGTACTACGCTACGGGTTAACTCTAGATTGATGCCTACTGTTCACATGTCCAACTAAGAAATACTTACAAACTCACAAGTCATACTCAGTCAACACTAATACAAGACACAGACATAATTGCAAGTCACCCATTATCACACTAACAAGGAATCCTAATGGGAAGAAACTCTAGGAGGAACTGGACGGAGGAACTGAAGGTATTCCTACTGCTAGTAAAGAAAAGAAGCGATGGAACAAAGTCCTATAATAACAGGAGTGGATAAGTATTGAGATGATACTTTAAGAACAAATTTAAGATACAACCTGATAATCATACACGTCTGTCCGAAATCATGACACTTAGAATCCTCGCCACGCCAGTAAGCATAGCTGCGATGAACGATAGATTCCATAACTTAGGTATGCAACTCTATAATCATGTCGTCTAGAATCCTCGCTGTGCCGACTAGTATAGCTGCGAGAAATTCTAAATTTCATAACTAAGATATAAACATCTGAAGTCAGGTACCTACGTTTTCGACACGCCAGCTAATATGGCTGCGATAAATTCTAGGCTCCATAACCAAAGCAGACGTTTTACCTTTCTCACTGTCCTCGTCAACATATGTCATCAGATAATACCATAAAATTTAGTCCATAAATTTATCTCGATAAGAAATCAAACTCAACAACGACACCAAGAATTAAATTTAGTAACTGATCAACAAGAATTAAATTTAATAACAACAAGTGAGAACGGACGGAACAAGTGAACAAGATTTGAATTAGAAATTATAATAAGATTCTCAAGGGTCGTCCCAGGAATCTCTCAAAAATTAGTGATTGAGTATCCTCTCTCATCCTAGTATCTTATGTCCTATATCCAATCACAGGCACGCAGTAGTACAACTAAGACGTAGCACTATCACGAAATCGCACAACTTGCGAAGTCGGACCTGCATGGGCCACCACTAAAAATGTGTCACGACCCGCACCCGGTATAGGGGCACGAGAACGTGGGTACGTCCAGCCTACGCCGCAGCATCGGCGGTAGAACGCTGTCTAGGTCATAATACTATCTAATCATTCTCTCACGAATATCCAACTCCATAAGGAGACACAGATATCACAATATAATATGGAATACTCAATCACATAAACTAGAGTACGATGAGATATCGAAGAAAACAAAAGAAATACAAGACAAGTCTAAACGACAAAATAACCATACCTACAATCAATAACATCCAATCTCCAAGTATACTGGAAAATAAGTCCTCTAAGTCATAGTCTGGAAAAATATTTCTAGTCAGGATGGAATGAAGTACACCTCTAATAACAGTTTCTGTTAATTGATAAGGACTATAAAACAATAAATAGATGATGCTATATACTGAGGGAAGATAATAGATAAATGCAATGGTAAAATAAAGAGACAGGCAATATAGGCAAATATGGTACAGTCAGTGCATATATGAAATAAAGAGAAGAACTACAATATCATATACGGATGGTGTAGTATATGAACAGAAATAGAGAACTGTATCTATTCTAAGTGTTTGAAATCGTAGTTTCAAAATGTGATCAGCTTGGGAACTTGTTCGTTGGCTACATAGTCTGGCTAATCATACGTGAGGTGTATGATTAACACCGTTCAATGTCTACACTTGTACGATAGGTATTTTGATCACATCTCTCACTAGCAATTTCTTCGCCCCCAACTAGTACTGTGGATCCAATTATGACACGTCACGCTACACGATCAATGTCCAATATATCATGTACAATGTCTAATATCAATGTCTAATGTCAATGTCATGTACAATGTCAATACGATAACCAACGTAACATCTCATGACTAAAGATCCAATCTACATACTAGTTCGTGTAGCACTGTGTCAAGAATTAGATGTAACATTTCTAAATACTAGAATTATAGAAATTATCAAATAACAGAAATTATCAGAGAATATACTCGCCTGTGGTCCTTAGCTGGTATGAATCAGAGTCCAAGTCACAGTCCAAATAGCCTATGTATTACAAATTTACCATGTCAACAGATAATTTATTTTAATTTATTTAATTCTGGAATAATTACTCTAAAATCCTATTTTAATCTTATTATTCTGATTTTTAGGTTAATTCCTAAATTTTGTCCAAAGGAACTAAATTTTATCAACTCGAGACTCATGGCACGCAAATCGAGACCGACACAAACTCGACTTTCATGCATGATTTCCTGTAGATTTCAGCATCAAAAATATGCTGAAATTTATGGCTCGTCCGAATTCAAATTCGTTTGGGAATTATGGCACATACAAATTTTGTATCGTGCACCGATGGTTAAATTCTAACCTAGAAGTTCTACAGAATTAACAGTATATAAATATTTCGAAAAAAATCCTAGAAAAAATATATGTCAATGATCTCGACGTTAGCTTTCCGAAATTTTAAACGGTTCGTGATTCTGATTCCTGGTTCTCCCGAAATCACGAAAACATCAAAACACGTCTATTTTCGGACATGCTATGCTCTACGAATTTTCCAGAATTTAATACTCATAATTTCAAAAAACAATTTATATAATCAGAAATCTAACCTCAATATCGTTCTAACACAAGAAAGTGGGACTCGTTTGGAGTTCGGAACTATGCGCAATGGCTTCTGGAAGATGAAGGAACCCTAGATAATAATTCTCCCAAATCTCTCTCTCTCTCAAATAATGAGATAATTAGAGTTATTATATTATATATATATATATATAGATGTACCTGCGGCTGAATGGATATCTATAGGCTGACATGTGTCAGAATCTTATTGGATGATTTTATTTATATTATTTATTTTTGATTTGCCTTTATCAAAACATTATTTAAGTCATTTTAAATCTAAATAACTCAAAATAAACATTAAAAATAATCATAAAAATCTGGAAAAATTATAGAAAATATATTTTGAACCTAAAAACCCTAGAAAAATATTTGGGATAATTTTATGTTCATAGATTTCCTACTATAATAAGAAGAAGCTCTAAAAATTAGTTTTAAATATTTAAATAAAAATAAATATTAAATATATTCCAAAAATTCTATAAATAATTCTAGAAAATATATAATAATATTATAAACACTAAAAAAATTATGTGGGTCCATTCTATATAACTGGGCTTGCACAATAAATTCTAAAAGCCCTAAAAAATTAGTTATTAGTCTAAATAACTCCCAATAAATACTAAAAATATTCAGAAAATTCCCAGAAAATTCTAGAAAATATATTTGACTATTTAGAACCTAAAATAAAATTTTGGGATATTTTTAGTTAAGTTTGAACCTAAAATAACCTAAAATAAATTCTTGAAAGTCCTAGGAAATTAGGGTTACTAGTTTTAAATTAACTAAAAATTGTGGAAAAAAATTTACTAGCCCCAAATTAACCTAAAAATAATATTTAAGCTAGAATTTCAAGATACGAAGGCTACACAACCACCTGCAGTCGCCACCCCACGACCACCACACACCACAAGCACTACCCCACGACTTCTCCACCCGCACTACCACACGCCACCAGCACCATCACCCCCACTGCCTCAACTACCTACAGTCTCCACCCCACGACCACCACACACCACCAGTACCACCCCACGACTTCTTCACCAGCACCACCATATGCCACCAGCACCATCACCCCCGATGCCACGAACCACCACCATCTCGACCACACTTCCACCCGCACCACCACACACCACCAGCACCAGCACCCCTCACCACCATCAACACCCCCACGACCTCCCCCTCCGGCGTGTCACAACCGGTCAACATCACCACCACCACAGCCCACTCCGGCCAGAGACGGCCACCACTACGACACCAAGGTAACCTCTTCTCTTCTCCTTGTAGTGGGTTATATTGATGTGAGTTTATGGTTTAAGGATGATGTAGATCTAGTTAGGTTTACATTATGTATCGAGATATTAGTGTTATTATATGCAAGTGATGGTAAATTCCTAATTGATTAATTTTGGTTTAAATTTGCATTGATGTTCATGTGTGAGGATATAAAATATATAAATGAGACTGTTGGAAATGTGATAATAATGAGGTTGGGTTTTAAGTGCCATATGAGACATTTAAGGTATTCTTTTTAATATATGCATTTTTATCATTAATGATGAGCAGAGTTAAATTATTGAGGAATAATACTATGATATTGAAATATTGATGGACATTGTGGAGCAGGTGATGGATTGTGAAATGGGTGTAATATCAAACTGTTAGTCAGTGATTGGGGACTGAGAAATAATAATAAATTTAATCGAGGAGTAATTTTAAGGTAAAATGGTGATGGTTGTATATTTGAGGGTTTAATAAATAATTGATAATTTATTTGAGGACGGGATATGTCAACGTGCATGATAATGTCGGTGAAGACCCGGGGTGAAATCGAGGATTTGATCATGGTTTGAACTACTGAATATCGTGATAAGTATAGTAAGATCGAGGTTTGCTTGGATGATATTGTATAGATGATTAATTGGATTAGATGTAACATGCCCCGAGTCAACCTTGGTCAACCCTCTAGCTTCGTGTCCATGTGAGTTGTAACGGAGTTTGAACATATAGTAAATGTGTGTCACACCTTATTTCAGCCACGTAATAGTTTATTGATTGAGCTTGTATCTCGTCTCTAGGTACTACGGGACCTGCGGACTTGGACGTTGTACCGGAGACCCATCTTCAACAGCCGGACCCAGGCAAGTATACCTTGCCACCTATTATTTCAGTTACCAGATATTTATTGATTTATTATATACATTGTGCGCGTGTTTGACTATAATCATTACTCCGGGTCCGAGTCAAAACTGGGTGCAGACGTTCGTCGGTAACGTCTGGTAACGAGTGATAGATGTTCGCAACACCTTGATATACGTACCTGTGTATATCAGTATATCATAACCCTAGGACACGTCCATACACTGTTATCGTGCCAGATTTCCGGTATCTTGATACTGACATTATGATCGGAGACTGGGACGACCTTAGGGTCACCTCTGTTGATAGTTATTTATGTCTGACGAGACTGTTAGATAGAGGTTCAGGTTCAACGCACAATCGTTGACCTCTTGGGATGGGAAAGAATGTTACTAGATGTTTGGGCTCCTCTGCACGCGCTTATATATGTATATGTACTATTTTTGTAGTGATCCTGTATCTAGAGTAGTTGTATCACCCGTGTGACTCTTTGCCCGGAGCTACGATAAGTCCCGTGTATTTCCGTGTCCGGAGCTACGGTTTTAGTTTGGATAGCTTACGCGTCGAACATTGTCTTCAAACTGTGTCTCACTTAGTTGGTTATGCTAGATTACACCAGCGTTGCACTTGTTTCTTTCTGTTATACTATGGCTTACTGTATTTTCGTACCTTTCTACGTCCCTCTGAGGACCTGGTCCCCTGCCAGTTTTGTAGCATAGATGATCACGGAGCCCTTGGAGTTGCTGATGGAGTTGCTTGTCGTGCGGGCATTGGTACCAGGTACTCATATCATTTCTACCGGCATTATGGTTACTTTAGTCTTGTTGATTTTTTATCTGCTGTTGTAGCCTAGTTTTTATAGACTCATCTCTTCTCGAGTCTATTCGAGTTTGTGTGTTTACTAGGCGAACGACTGTAGCACATTTAGCTCATTCTTGTGTTTTTCTGTTCATTGTGGATTGAGACATAGATGTTTATATTTACTGGATTTTTTTAGATAGTTGCCAGTAGTTTACAGCTTATACGTATTCGAGTCAGACCAGAGTCTGGTCGAATGCGTAGCTGGCGTATCGCGTATTTTTGGTCCTACATTTTTTAGGACTGGGGCATGACAAAAGGTGATATCCTGTGCTTCGAGGCAGTAGAAGCAGCACGAAGAACTATTCCATGCGCAACCTAGGAATTGTGGCGAGTGTGTCCACGTTGAAATCGTGGTGACACTATCCCTTTGGAGTGGCGGCAAGATTTTCGTGGATCACATTAACCTCAATATAGATATTCACCCAGTGAGGATTTAAGATGGAGGAGAAGGTGTTGGGCTGAGCTGATCTAAAAGCGAAGTTGATATTTGGGTAAGTCGCCTAGATGGGGTAGTCTCAGTTGTGATGATCGTTCGGTGCAAGAGACAATATTTGAAGATGGTGCTAGTGTGGATTCAGAAATAGTTGGATGGATTGAGTTGGAACACGAACTGATTGAGTCGGTGGAAAATCATCATAATTGAGGATAGCGCTTGTGCGAATATATTGGAATGAACATCAGGACTTGGTTCAATTGGGAATAAAGCGAATGGATGCCTTGGACATAAAGATACCCTTATAACTTGTTCAAATTCGCTATCGCTAAGCTCGGCTGAAATACATGTATTTCAGAGACGCCTTAAATATGTGTATGATCCAAAACTAAGCGATATGAGAAATTCGTATTGAGCTGCAAGAAGGATATGGGAATATGGAATTTGTGCGATACGTTCAGCGCGAGCGAGATGCTGAGTCGGGATCAAGAAAATATGAGTTGCATAAAGCAGAGTTATAAAATTGGATCGCGGCATGCTAGTAAAGAATGGCCACTAGTATGGTTCGGGGACGAACCTGATTCTAAGTGGTATATTATGTAACATCCCGCAATCGCACGGTACATTATGCTGAGTCAGAATGAATGAGGCAATAGCTGGTTATATTTTAATTAGTTGGATTTGGGAACAGGTATTGATTGAGTTGGTTTCATGTGCAGATCACTAGCGGAGTTCGATGGAAATCAGGTGTTCGTTCAGAGCAGTACTGAGATAGCTGGATTGGAGCGATAATGCAGTCTTACTTAGTCTGATCGGTCGGATGATTTGGAGAGCACGACCTTCTCGCATGGTCATACCAGTTGAGTAGATCGTGCTTTGCATCGGACCACGGGTTCAAGGGATCGGCCGTATCGGCAGGACAGGATGCTTAACGAAATCAAATTTGGTGAGTGGACTTTGTCCTTTCTCCTCTACTCCTTCATGCCTAATAATATGGAAAATACGTAATGGCTTGAACACTTGGACTGGGACTTGGAAATTACTATACTATGGCGTGCATAGAGTGTATGTCGTTTGCTTGGATAGGATTGTGGCTTGAATTGGTTTTTGCCTCGGATAGTTGGAGCTAGAGTTGGATTACATTTGGGGCAGTTGAAGAGATATATGGAATTATGCTTGGACAGTTGGAATTATATATCTTGGTTG